>JADRCD010227508.1:6259-43380 GCA_019843815.1 Montemys delectorum
AAAAAAAAAAAAAAAAATCTAAAAAGTCTCTGGATAGTTTATCTCTTGCAGACCAAAAGCTCAGTCTTTTATTTACCTATCAATTCAGTCATTTACTCCAGGTTCCCTTTTGGTTACCTCACAAATCTGCATTCCATGACCCCATCCCTGTGATTCTTAGAAAGAGACAGCAGGCATATTCTTTTTTAAACATTGCAAATGAATTCAGAAATCTGCTTGGCTTTGTAAGCACAGACAATACGCTAGCTGGATCCCATCCTGAGATTACCATTCCCACCCATTCCCACTGCTAGCTTTGTCCCAAGCTGACCTTAAACTCAGGAATCTGTCTGTCTTTGTGAGTACAAATAATAAATTTAACTGAGTCTTGCCCTGGGGTCACCAGTCCCTAAATCTCTATCTCCTTCCTAAATATCTTTCTGACAAGCTGGCTCATAGTGCAGCTGTCTCTGCTCTTTCATGTTTGTGAAGCTTCTCATACAATTCATATTGTATCCTTCTATTTTGCATCCTTATATATTAGTTGAGAAATTATATATTTTTAAACTCATGTTTTCAGAGTTCTTTCTCACAGCCTTAAGGGCTGTCCTGAAGGTCTCAGCATTTAGCACTTTGCTGAGCATTTAGACACATCCTCAACTCCTGAACTTATACTGTTTCTAATTATCATGGAGTCATTAACCTTGACAGGGAGAACATCCCCCTAATAACCTTGGCCAGGAGGATATTTCCTGAAGGAAGATCATAACGTTTTGTGTGTGTGTGTGTGTGTGTGTGTGTGTGTGCACGCTCCCATTTGACTGTCCAAACTCTCTCTGTGGCCACCAGACATCTTACTCAGTGACTGTCCACCTGGACCTGTCCACAGCTGCCAGAGCTAACCTGGTAAAGAATACAGACATCCAAGGTAAGACCTTGAGGAGCTTGACCGAGAAATGCATCTCTGTTTGGTTCAGCTTTCTTAGACTGAGACTTGCTTCCTAGGCCTAGACTCTGTTTTTCAGAAGGCTCATTTTCTACCACAATCCCTCGGCAAACCTACATCTAAGAGGCAACCTAAGGACAAGAGTGAGCAGCCACCGAAGTGGAGCAAGCTCTTCTTTATATCAAATTTTCTTAAAATAAAATGTTGTGTCTTATTGAAAAGCAATGCATATTCATTTTAGAGAAAAGTAGAAAATATTGAAAGGTAAATAGTAGAGAAAAAATTCCTTTGTGATTACTGTGCGCGCGTGCGTACACACACACACACACACACACACATATGTGTGTGTGCATATACATACATTTGTAAGTATATATATGTATATAAGCTGGATTTATTTCTTATTTAAAAGTTAAGCTAACAATGATTATGTTACTAATTTAAAACTCACATTTTTCAACTAACAATATTCAGTAAACTTCTGTGCATGCCACTAAGTACCTCTTACTATGTACTAATGGCTATATCATAGTCACGCTCCCATCAAATCAGTCCTCCCAGTCTTTCTGTGCCTCCTTTTTTGCTTTTGTGAACAATGCTGCTATGTAAGTCCTCATAGCTAAGTCTGCATGCATGGATGATTGATTTCTTGGAGTAAATTTCTGAAAATTCAGACAAGATTGCTTACCCACCTTCCCTCCTTCCTCTTCCCTCCCTCCTTGCTCCCCCCCCCCCCCCCCCCCCCCCCGCTCTCTCTGGGGTTTTGAGACAAGGCTTCTCTGTGTAACTGCTCTGGCTGTCCTGGTGTATGCTCTGTACACCAGGCTGGCCTTGAACTCACAAAGATCTGCCTGCCTCTGCTGAGATTAAAGGCACACAGCACCACCACCCAGCCCACTTCTTCTTCTTTTAAAAATTGAAGTTCTTTACTATATTGCCCAGGCTTTCAGTGTCCAGGCTGGAGGGATCCTCCCACTTCAGTCTCCCAAGCATTGGGAGGACAGATGTGCTCCCCAGGCTGGATCCTGAGGAGGACTTTTGATGCATCACCCCTCCTAAAAATTTATATCCACTTCTGTGCCTGAGCATTTGTGAGAATGCCACTTTATTTATATCCTTGCCAGCCAAATACTGCTCTTTCCTATCATTGCCAACGGAAGAATAAGGCAAAATGATATTTTGATGTATATAGTAGGTTACAGTTTCTTCTTAAGATCATTCCTCCCCATGAGAGCTTGTCGTTCTCCCTCCCTCCCTCCCTCCCTCCTTCCCCTCTCTTCCTTTCCTATTTTCTTTGAGAGCAGGCCTCAGGATGGAGCTCTGGATGGCATAGAACTTGCATTCCTCTTGCCCTGATTATCTGAGTGCTGAATGAGAAGCATATGCACAGTGTTGGCTCATCCATGCTTGCTTTTAAGAGTTCTCTCCTTACTTCTGTCTGTTTTTGTTTTTGTCTCTCTCTGGGTCTCTGTCTGTCTGTCTCTCCCTCTCTTTCTCCCTCCCTCTCTCTCTGCTATGGTAATTACATTTCTTATCAATTGCCTTTGTTCTTGGTGCTAAGGACCAAACCTCATACATATTAAGTAAGAACCCTACCACTTAGCCATATCTCTGGCCCCCCCCCCTTTTTTTTTTTTTGAAGTAGGACCTCATTTAGTTGTCAGGCTCTATAACCAGGCTGCCATTGGACACTTTCTAGACCCAGGCTGACCTTGGACCCACTATATGCCCAGGTTGCCTTTGGACCCACTATGTGCCCAGGCTGCCTTTGGACCCACTATGTGCCCAGGCTGCCTTTGGACCCACTCTGTGCCCAGGTTACCCTTGGACTCATTCCATAGCTGCTTTCTGGCTTTAGTTGGCATCTTCTGATCTCTCTGTGTGGCAGACACAGAGAACTCTGGTCTCTTTTCGTCTTACAAAGGCAACAATGCCATCCTGAGACCTCCACTCTCACAACCTCACCTGCTAAAGGCCCCTTCTCCAAATATCTTCCCATAGAGCATTAGTGCTGATGAGTGTGACTAAGGAATGCAAACATTCAGACTCCTGCCAGGAATCCCCTGGCTCCATAAACACACACAGGTAAAGGGTCCCATAACACAGAGATGGGACCCTCTGAGGATGGAAATGTCATGCTGAGGATACACTGATTCTCAGTCCAGACTTTCCCAGGCAAGGGAGAAAGATGTGTATAGATTCTGTGGTTGCCTGTAGCAGCAAGAAGTGGAGTTGCAGCGAGAAGAGAAGCCATCTGCTTATGGTTTCCCATCTACTTGTTTCCCTGGAGCCGGGACATTCCTACATCCACTCTGAGACTGTGGCACTTTAAGCCAAGGACACTTTACTAAAGTCACATGTCTGCAGTCTCCTGGAAGGCTTGTCCATTGGCCACTTTCATGACCTTTTATAGAGGCTTTGCAGTGATGCCTGTTGAGGGACAAATGAGGACTTTAGCTCAGAGGTGGAGAGAGACCCAGAGGTGGGCAGTGCATCAACAGGTGGGGTGCAGTCAGGTCCCAAGAATCCCCAAAAGATCCCACAAGTCCCTCTCAGCAGGCCAATCAGCAATGAGAACATTGAGGGCAATTGTCTGGGTAAGCAGGGGTACTCTATGGTGGCGGAAGATCACCCTAAGCCCCTGTACTAGCCTAGGACAACACCCACAGTCAGGAGCTATACTCCAGAGGTAGCTGCGAGGACTACCTTAGAATCTTTTAGGCTTGACTGAGGAAAAAGGGTAGGTGCAGCCAGCAGAAAGCCTCAGGATGAGCAAAGGAGCTGGGGCCCCTGAGGAGGCCAGGCCTGTAACCCCAGTGACCTCACTCTGGCTGTCTAGCTTCTGATGGTTTTCCTCAATATCCCACTGAAATGGCTCCATCTCCCATCCAGGAAAGGAAGTTATTTGGTTAGGGGCTTTATGGTCACTCACTGGCGTGGTTCCCAACTTCCCTGCTCCTCGGTCCTTCTGAAACTCCTGCGTGTCACAAGCTACCCAGGTAGGAACACTGCTCCTTGCTCTGGCTCCCAGTGAATACAAATAAGTCCAAAAGGCATGTGCTATTCTTTTTGCATGCATTTAGGAACATCATACACCTACATATATGCACATACACACACATACACACACACACACAAACACGTGATGGAGATATGCATGATGGCTGATCCCTCTCAGATTGCTCTCACAAGGTAGCCACTAGAGTAATAACAGACACACAGTGGGCCTTCAGGAAGTTTCTAGGTCCCATGAGAAGATGGCTGGAACAGCAGAGGAGACAGTGTTGAGGTCATTGGCCACGAGCTGATCATGTGAGGGACATCCAGCCCTTGTGCTATGGGAATGGAAGCATCTTTACCAGGAAGATGCAGGAAAGCAATTGCATGAAGCACAAGGAAGCTTGGGAGGAGATGCTCATGTTCTCTGGGCCAGGCCTGATGTTCACCATCCTCCTGGCAGTGACCCTACAAGCATGGAAGACAGGGAAGTAATAGGTCTGGGGAAACTGAGGCCCAGAACAGAACATGTTCATGAGCTATAGCTGGGTGGGTGGGCAGGGGTTGCTAAGCTTGGAGAGGGTGAAAGGCACTTAGGTGAGTTTTATCAGAGTAGCAGGTGGTAAGGGTGCAGGGAGTGTAGACAGAACTGGCTCCATATTGGACATAGTCCACAGAGGGACAGATAGAAGGACAGGTAATTCTGCAGCTGGAGCCAGGAGCTAAGTGCGTCCCTTCCTTTTGGTAGGAGAAAAGATGCATCACTAATGGGAGCTCTCTGGGCATGACAGGTAGCTGACGAGAAAGAGAACCATAGCCATCTCTGCTCTAAAGACTGAGAGACATCTGTGAGTGAGTCTTCAGGGCTAGATGCTAAGAACAAGTGAACTTGAAAGTCAGAGACGCTGGTTGGCATCAGGTAAGGGAGAGACGGAAAGACAGACAGTGAGAAGTTTTATCCAGCTTTCCCACACTTGGTCACGCCCTAGGTCCCAGCTTCCAGGACCTTCTCAGTATCATCTCTATTGGCGATGACAGAAATATCTCAGCCTTGGGTCTTCGGGTTAACGAAGAGGTTTTGCTCTTAGTCACATCCCTTCTGCTATTCCAAGGCCTCAATGTCTCTGTCATTCTGCCTCATAGAGGAGTCACCAGCTGGGTCACCAAGGCACCAAGACTTAGTCAGGGTTTTCCAAGACAAAAACCTAGAAGGAGAGAGCTAAATGGAACTTGCTGTAGAAATCAGAAGCAAAACATAGAGCACGATAGAGCCAGGACAGGGTGTGCCATCAAGCTGGGACCTGCGTGGGATCCATGGACCTTTACCTGCAGGAGAGGTCCCACAAGCTTCTCCAAACTCCAGGATCTCACACCCCCAGGGCCTGAAGATCTTCCCGAGTACGGCTTGACTTCGGTCACCTTCTTCTCTCATCTCTACTAAGTCTCCCACCGCAGTCTAGCACCCTCCCTACCAACTACACAGCAGCCATCTCAGGTCCTCAACGTCCACATGAAGTCAGTATTTCCTTATGCCCTTGTTACAACCCACCACATCTTGTCCCTGTCACCACAGGAGCTCCTCAAAGGGCTTCAGGACTACCTAGCTGGCCTTCTGTCATCTGCTTTTGCCCTCTTCTGCATCCTTCACCCAGGGCTGTTGTCACTGTGTCTTGGGAATTTTCTTCTTAAGCATTCCTGCGGGACAATAGTTCCCAGTGACTTTCGAACTAAGCTCACAGGCTGGTTACAATCTCCCAGCCCCTCATGGCATATCCCATTGATGAGGTTCTCTCTTCAGACATGCTCCCTCACTCCCCTAATTGATTGGCTCATGTGGTTCACCCCCAGTTCCCTGACATCAAAGCTCTCTGTGTGCCCAGCCAGCCTAGAGGGTTGCTTACCCAGAGGCCGCACAGCAGCTGTGATGTGCAACCATGCAGGTGACATTGTTATTGCTATTTACCAGATGAGGGAAATGAATCTCCACAAGGGTGACAGCTGGGTCACACTGAGAGTGGGCGAGAGAAGCCCTGGGCTTTAGGCTCCAGGATTTAAAATGTTGCCAAGGTTCCCAGTTGTGGGTGTTTACATGTGCAGAAATAGCTGAAAGGCTGGTCACGGTGGCTGCCATTGCCTCTGCTGGCTGAAGGCTGCTATCTTTAGCAAACTAATTACTAATAATGTTTGCTCAACAGCCGGGATATGCACAAGAGAAGATGATCTTTAAGGATTTATTTTTCCCAAGTGGAGGTTTGGTGTCATAGTTGCCGGTGTGAGAGACTCTATTCTGTGACAGAGTGGGGGACCCACTGAAGGACACCCCAATGCCTGTTAATATACTTGGGGCCTACAAAGCCAGTTCCTGCCACAAACTCCTCCTCAGGGAACCTAAGTGGGAAGAGAGGGGCAGGCTATGGGGTACCAAGTGCAGATCTGCCACTTTCTCTCCTCAAACATCAGTTTCTTTCCCTATGGGTCAGAGCCCCATAGATTCCTGATAAGAGCACCCAGCGTTTGTAGAACGTCAGTTTTGCATGGAAACTCCCCCCCCCCCAGTCCAGGCATAGAAAAAGATCTTAAACTTGTCTATGGCCAACATCCTGTCGTTTAGCCAGTCCTTTTGCAGGAAGTGAGAACATTCAGAGGTAGATGCTCTGGTTCAAGGTTACCTCCTGACCCTTGCTCCTTGCCTAGGAAGCACCTGGACTCGGAGTAGCAGTGTTTCTGCCCATCTCTTGCTCCACACACAGCTAAAGGAAGCAGGTCCTCCACCTGACTTCAGAACACCCCCCGCGCACAGGGGAGAAACTATCAGGTGTGTCCAACCTTTGACGCCGGGAAATGTTATTATTTCCAAAGATCATAGACAAAACCCACCAAATTATGTTACAAAAAAAAAGATGTAGAAAATTCTTTTCACATTTTAAATAATAACCTTACAGTTTTGCATTGGGTTGCATTCATAGCTATAGTAGGCTTAGTACAGCTACATGAGGCTCCCAGGCCACAAGTTAAATAGTCCCGCTTAGATCCAGTCATACCTTGAACAAGCATAGAGGGAGGGTGCAGCTTCTGGGGATTCAGGTCTATGGCTCTTCCCTGCACTGCTGCTAGGCCACCCTTCCTGGTGGCATGTAAAGGGGCTTCCTTCTACTTTCTGCTATCAGAGCCCATTCTGAAATTCTATCTCGAGTTTCATGTCTCTGGGATTCAAGACCACCAGCCCCATTCCTCTACATAGAGGAGACTGTTAGTACACAGAAACCTCTGCTTTCTCCTCCCTTACTCTAAAAGCCAAGACAAGGTGAGCAGTAGCTGACAGCTGGTGCCTATCCTCCCCTGGGGACAGGAAACCCAGTGGCTCAAATGGCTGAGGCTTCAAGACATCAAGATTCAAAGTGTCTAAGATGTTTCCACTTAGCGTTCTTTTTTTTTTTTTTTTTTTTTTTCAGGGGCTAGGGACAGAGACAGTCTGTCCATCTGCCTGTTCCCTTGTCAGTCTCACTGGGAGTCCCAGGGACAATGGAGGAGGGGATAGTTTTGACTGAGATGTCCAGATAAATGCATGGCCTGGACTCTGAGCTTGAGGCAGAGTGACCAGTGCAATGCCTTGCCCAAGCCTGGGGGCATTAGCAGTCGTGCCAGAGCAACAGGTGTAAATGGGGCAGCTAGGAGCAAGATGGGCATAGGTTTACTCATGGAGGATGCTAAAGATTACGGTGCAACTTTGCCTCTTGGTTTTCTTGTAGCCCCTCCTTACACCCCATGGTGTCAGGAGACCAGATGGACCCTGATCTTTCTGCCGTATTAGGTCGGAGCATCATGAGAAGCCTAGCTTTGGAGCTAGCCAGTCTTAGGTTTGCACTCTGGACAAGTGGCTTGATTCTATGAGCCACCTCTCCTCTGTGAAATAAGCCACTGGCCCCACACAGCAGTTGTAAAAAACAAATGAAAGGACCTGCAGAAAGACTCATGTGATGCTCAGAGCTCAGTAGGCATGTGTGGGCATCAGACCTATGGGGTTAGCTTTCTCCTTCTACCATGTGGGTTCCAGGTACTGACCTGGGGTCATCAGACTTGGTGGCAATCATCTTTATCCACTGAGCCATCTTGCCAGCCTAGAATGTAGATTTTATTTTGTGTAGCGCTCAGAACTTATGGGCTCTTTGCTCTGGCCACCTCTTCATCCCTGACCCAGCAGAGACCAGAACTTGCAATTTCAAGACCATAAAAAATTTGTCAGTGATTGTCCCAGCTTGCCCCAGCCCCTGGAGGTCAGCAAAACGTTGTTCCTATGGTATGGTATGGTTATGGTATGGTATGGTATGGTATGGTATGGTATGGTATGGTATGGAGTGGTGTGGTATGGTATGGTATGGTATGGTATTGTATTACATTGCAACAGAGTCTCCACATTAGCTCGGGCTGATTTGAATTTGAAGTGATCTCCTGCTTTGGCCTCCCAAGTGCAAGGATTTGAGATGCTCTTATCTACCTTCACTCTTCCTTCCTTTCTTCTGAAACACTTCCTCATACCTTGGTGTCTGACTGTGTGCTGTGCAGAGGGGTTTTCCGAAGAACAAGACCCAGACCCTATTCTCTAAGACTGCTTGGGATGGACATGGTGTGCAGACTACTGATGTGGACCACAAAGCACCCCTGCCTGGGATGCTGTGGCTTCTAATCCGCGAATCCACAGATCTAAGAGGTGGAAGACAGGTGAGTCACCCCTGGTGGGCAGGAGAGGAAACAGCAGCTAAGCAGGTTGTGCCCAGGCCAAGCTGGCACAGGCAGGGAGGTTAAGAGTTCATCTGTAGACTATGAGGAGAGTAGAGAGTGAGAGGAACATGGAGAAAGTAGGTGAAACAGCTGAGCAGTCGGGGTTCAAGGGACACATAGTTTGCTCACACCTTTGTAAGTGCTGGGGAAGCCACTGCTTCCACAGACCTAGTTCCCAGAGGTGACACTGGCCTCTCATTTGAGCACCTACTGAGCTTATTTTTGTTTGTTTGTTTGTTTGTTTGTTTCCGTGAGTCCCTTTGCATGTCATTCCATTTGCTCTCGGCCACCTCCCTGTGAGATTCTGACTCCGATTTCACAGAGGGCAAGGCAGCTCAGAAAAATCAAGCAACTTGTTCAGGTAAAGTTAGAATGAAAATCCAAGTCTGGCTGACTAAAAGTCAGGCATTTTACATTGTGCTAGCCTGGCACAGAAGGGCACATGGACAAACACACACACACACACACACACACACACACACAAGTAAACTGTCTTAGGATTTTATTGCTGTGAAGAGACATCATGACCAGGGCAACTCTTATAAAGGAAACCATTTAACTGGAGCTGGCTTACAGTTTCAGAGGTTCTGTCCATTACCATCATAGCAGGAAGCATGGCAGCATGCAGCAGACCTGGTGCTGGGGAAGGGCTGAGAGTTCTGTATCTTGATTCACAGGCAGCAGGAAACTGTGCCACACTGGGCATCCCTTAAGCATGGGAGACCTCAAAGCCCTCTCCTACAGTCACGCACTTCCCCCAACAAGGCCACACCTACTCGAGCAAGGCCACATCTCCAAAGAGTCCCACTCTCTATGGGCCAAGCATTCAAACACAGGAGACTATGGGAGTCATTCCTATTCAAACCACCACACAAACCAACCTACATTTTAGTCTAAGCAAGCACTTGTTGCTGTAGGAGCCCTCAACCCCCCCCCCCCCACACACACACACAGAAGCAGGCTTAGAGAGGTGGTATGGGATCTCCAAGGTCACACAGCCTAGCGTGCATTTTCATGTGTCCACTCGTGTCTCGGAAACCTTAGAAGAGACTGATCAGAGAGAAGCTGATGGGCAAGGGACAAAGGAAGGTGACAGACCCATATGAGGTCTCACACATTCAGAAAGAAAATCACAAATTCCCTGCTCAAGTAGATGAGGGGACTCTCCCTGAATCCTTGGGGTAAGCATCCTGCTTTGGGGTGGGGGGGTGGGAGGGAGCTTAGCAAGAGAGACGGGCTTGGTTGCCATGGTTTTCTGGTGGCTGTCACTGGCTCACAGCAATGCTTGCTTGTTTCAGCTGTATATTCTGAGTCATGCCGGATCTGAGCTTTGGGAAGCTCTGCGTTACTCAGGAAACTGTGAAGAAGATAGGGCTAAGACCTGTTCTGTGAGGCGGTGGGTTTCTTGCACTTATGTTTATGCGTTCTTGCCTCCAATGTGAGTTGTCACCCTGACTCAGCACCTCCTCACCTATTCAGTACCTCCGAGTATTTAATCACTCACATACTTTGGTGGCTACCCTCAGGGGCAATGAAATATCCCTCATTCCTTGTTCGTTCATTAATTCATTCTGCTTTGAGTACTTGCCATAGACCAAGCTCCAGGTCCTCTCCCAATGTGAAGAGCTGAACACAGCCTTGAACAGCAGGTAGAGTTAGTAAAATATACTTCCTGAAAGTTAACATGGGGGGGGGGCATGAAGGTGGCCTGGGAGCCAGGAGCATGAGGGGCTTTTTGTGACCCGAGGACCTAGGAGGGGAAGCTCCCATCCTTCTGATGGGAGAGTTGACCTGCACTGGGCTCTGGGAATGGGGAGTCCAGCATGGTTAAGGTATTAGAGGTAAGGAATGAATGATCAGCAACAGTGCAGCCGGAGGTAGGACAAAATGCTCCTGGCTGTCTCAAGTGCTCACAGGGACGTGGGGGTCCTGGAGGAGCTCAGCCTGCTTCTGTAAGTGTTACCCTTGAATACAAATCTGTGTGCCCGGGCCTTTCTTGACCCTGGCTCTGCCTGGGAAGCAGCTCTGTCTGTCCTGCTAGAGTGGCCACTGTGCCCTGGCCTCTGGGCAGTCCCAACCCTTCCAGAAATTATAAGTTGGAAGAGAAATGAGTGTTCTCACCAAATATCCACTCAGGTCACCCCAGCCACGTCCTTGTATTAGGGATTGGTAAGGATAGGGGTCAGGTAGCCTTCCTGGGTGCAGGTCCCAGGAGCTTGTACCTCACTATTTCTCAAGCCCAGGAGACTGAAGCAGAGGGGCTCCCCACTTTCTGCCTACACTTTGCGAGTATTTTCTTTCTAACACTCTCCAGTTCCCTACTTTGCATAAGTTATCTCTTACCTACGTGAACTCTCTGAAGGCTCTGCTCCAGGGCAGCAGCTGCTGGGGGCGATTCTACCAATCAAGGGCACTTCGACTCAGGGTCCTATGAGTCAGTGACTTCAAAAGTCTGAGGAGTCCTCAAACCCCTGCTGCAAGTAGAGGAAACCGTGTAGCCCAAGGGAGTGGCCACCTGGTTAGACAGGGTGCATGGGAGTGGGGATGAGGGGTGGACTTTCTCAAGTTTGGCTCCACCATAGGTAGAGAGCCTGGTAGGACTTCTGATCTCCATCCTGAGAGAAAACCTCAGTCCCCCATCACTGAGGCTGCAGACTCGAGTCTGTTCCCTCCTAGGACTTCAGGGGACATGGAAAGCCAGGCATCCCCAGCACTGGGATGCTGAGGTGGAGCAAGTGTCAATAGACACTGTGATGATGAGAAATGTTTGCTTCGTTCTTTCTTCCCCTCAGCATCCCTGGACCCTGTGTCCCTGTGTGGGTTCCAGGTTGGAAGTAGAAGCAACTGGAACAACTCTGTCTTAGTTAGGGTTTTACTGCTGTGAAAAGATGCCATGACCAACTTCTTATTAAGGAAAACTTTTTTTTTTTTTTTTCGAGACAGGATTTCTCTGTATAGCCCTGGCTGTCCTGGAACTCACTCTGTAGACCAGGCTGGCCTCGAACTCAGAAATCCACCTGCCTCTGCCTCCCAAGTGCTGGGATTAAAGGCGTGCACCACCACTGCTCGTTGGGACTGGTTTACAGTTTCAGAGGTTTAGTCCATTATCATCATAGTGGGAAGCATGGCAGCATCCAGGCAGACACGGTTCTGGAAAGTAGCTGAGAATTCTATATCCAGATCCACAGGCAGAAGAAAGAAAGAGCCACAAGACCTGGCTTGGGTTTTTGAAACCTCAAAGTCCACACCCAGTCACACACTTCCTCCAAGACCACAGCTACTCTAACAGGGCCACACATCCTAATTCTTTTCAATAGTACTACTTCCTGATGACCATGTATTCAAATCTATGAGCCTCTGGGTGGGCGGGGGCATTCTTGTTTAAACCCCTACAGGCTCCTTTCCATCCCTTCAGTCAGGATATGGGGGATGCCTTTTCCCCCACAGAATGACCAATATCTTCGAGAGGCACAGGGGGACCAAGGGACAGAAAGGTCAGGTTTCCCCCACAAGGCTACATGGTTCTCACAGGCAAGAAGGACCCTTGCTCTATAACCAGGTATCAGCATTGGTTTTCATTTTCTCAGAGGCAGCAGCTGGAGCACAACAGGCCAAGGGCTCGCTGTTAACTGGTGTGAACCAGGGTGAGACTGCAGGATCTTCTCAGTGAATTATCTCTGAGAAAGTCCCCAGACCTGTGAGGCCCAGTCCATTGCTAGGTGAACAGGTCAGCAAATGTGCTGCATCCATGAGACAGAATAATAGTTGACCACCAACATGTGCCAAAATGTGGACAAGCTACTGAAACATGATGCTAAATAAAAGCCAGACACCAAAGGTCACACACTACTGAACTCCATTTGCATGAAGCTTCTGGAATGGGTAAGTTCTCAGACTATAATAGCTTGGGTCTAGAATATCACCCAGAGGACCTGTGTTAAAGTGTGGTCCCATCTGGAACTATGAGAAGGTAGTGGTACCTTTAAGAGGTGGAGCCTCATAGCTGGTCCTAGGTCACTGGGGGCGTGGCCTCAACAGAATAATGAGACTCATCTCCTCCTTCCTCCCTCTGTTCCACCCAAGCTGTGAGGAGAATGGGTTTTCAGCCATGATATGCCACCATAAGTCTAAAAGCAACAAAGTCAACCAATGACAGGCTGTATCCTCCCAAACTGTGGGCTAAAATATACCATCTCTCCTTGTAAGATGAGGGTCTCAGGTGGTTGTCACGGTAATAGAAAGCTGACCAACACAGCTGGGGCTTTGGTAGGTAGAACAGACAGTGCCTTGCTCCATGAGAAGGCATTTCCTTGGGATGACAAAAAAAATGTCTTAGACACAGATAAATGTATTGAGCAATACTGTGAATGTGCTAAACCCCACTGAATTTACTTAGAATATGGCCAAGGCTTGTTTTTACACACTAAGCGAGTTTGATTACAATCTTTCTAGAAGGACCTGGGATCTTTGCCCTGTCCTAGAGTAGGCCAGGGGACCCTAACAAAGAATTGGTGAATGGCAGCTCAGACTCATCTACAAGTTGATTTAGCAAAAAACAGAATCTGGAATGTGGTTCCCATGTATGTAAAGCAAGGTTCATCATTCACAGAGAAAAGCCTGAGTAGGGAGGAGTATCATGGGTGATGGGGTACCCCGAGACAAAGGGCTGCCCCATCAAGAGCAGGGGATTGGAGGGCTCTTGAGACACTGTAGTGAGTCCTGGCCATTTCCATCCAAACGCTTAAGAGTTTGAACTGGGGAAAAAGAGGGGGAGGATAGCCTAGAGCCCCTCAGCCTCCCCCACTCCTCTGTTCTACTCCTACCCAGGGCAGACATGGACACTTGGTGCTTTGCTGTTGACCCTGAGCCTGGGAGTGATAAGAGTCTCCTTCTTGTAGTTTGTGGATTATACTTCGTGTATTCTGATCTTCTGGGCTGATATCCACTTATCAGTGAGTGCCTATCATGTGTGATCTTTTGTGATTGGGTTACCTCACTCAGGATGATGTTCTCCAGATCCATCCATTTCCCTAAGAATTACATAAATTCATTGTTTTTAATAGCTGGTATTCCATTGTGTAGATGTACCACAGTTTCTGTATCCATTCCTCTGTTGAGGGACATCTGGGTTGTTTCCAGTTTCTGGCTATTATAAATAAGGCTGCTATGAACATAGTGGCGCATGTGTCCTTATTACATGTTAGAGCATCTGTTAGCATCCAAAGCCTATGGCGACTCATGGGCAGTTCTCAGAGACCTGTTGCCAGAGCAACAGTCGCCATATTCCCAGAATCCATTGGGCTTACCGCCCACCTTTACCTGGGCCATACGTCACAACCCATATATATACACGGGGAACATTCCTCCATTTCTCTCTCTCTCCCTCCTCCCTTTCTGTGCTACTGCCCCCTCACTCCCTCTCAATTAAACCTCTTACACGTGGAACTGTTTGGGCCTAGAATATGGTACTTTCTGACGAGAACGCCGCTCGTACACATCAGCATCTTCTGGGTATATGCTCAGGAGTGGTATAGCTGGGTCCCCTGGTAGTGCTATGTCCAATTTCCTGAGGAACTGACAAACTGATTTCCAAAGTGGTTGTACCAGTTTACAATCCTACCAGCAATGAAGTAGTGTTCCTCTTTCCCCACAACCTCGCCAGCATCTATTGTCACCTGAGTTTTTTTATCCTGGCCATTCTGACTGGTGTGAGGTGGAAGAAGAAAGACCAAGGTGTGGATACTTCATTCCTTCTTAAAAGGGGGAACAAAATACCCATGTAAGGAGTTGCAGAGACAAACTATGGAGCAGAGACTGAAGGAAGGACAATCCAGAGCCTGCTCCACCTGGGAATCCTTCCCATATTCAATCATCAAATCTAGCCATTATTGTGGATGCTGACAAGTGCTGGCTGACAGGAGCCTGATATAGCTGTCTCCTGAGAGGCTCTGACAGTACCCAACTAATACAGAAGTGGAAGCCCACAGCCATCCATTGGACTGAGTACGGTCCCCAATGAAGGAGCTAGAGAAAGGACCCAAGGAGCTGAAGGGTTTGCAACCCCTTAGGACAAACAACAATATGAACTAACTAGGACCCTCAGAGCTCCCAGGGACTAAACCACCAACCAAAGAGTACACATGGTGGGATTAATGGCTCCAGCTGCATATGTAACAGAGGATGGCCAAGTTGGTCATCAATGGGAGGAGAGGCCCTTGGCCCTGTGAAGGTTCTATGCCCCAGTGTAGAGGAATGCCAGGGCCAGGAAATGGGAGAAGGTGGGTCGGTGAGCAGGGGGAGGGAACAGGGTTTTTTGTTTTTGTTTTTTCTTTTTCTCTTTCTTTCTTTCTTTCTTTTTTTCTTTTTTTCTTTTTTCTTTGGAGGGTGTAGTGGCTATTCCTGGTTGTCAACTTGACTATCTCTGAAATGAACTACAATCCAGAATTAGAAGGCTCACCTGTGGCCCTAATCTGGAGGCTGAGAGATACAAGTTTCTGACCTGAATCCTGGCATGGAGACCTTGAGGAATAGTGGCTATGAATCCCATAGGATTAACATAAAAAGCTCTATGCGTTCAAGATCATCTGGGATTAAGGGTGTGGTGGCATAGTGGCTATGAATCCTAGAAGATTAAGACTGGAAGATCTATGAGTTCAAGCAAGGTCATCTGGGGTTAAAGGTGTGGTGGCACACACCTTTAACCTGGGCCATACTTTTTGCTGGAGACCTATATAAGGACTTTGAAAGAAGGAAGGCTCTCTCTGCTTCACCTGCTTGCCTTGTGGGACTGAGCAACTGCTAGATCCTTGGACTTCCATTCACAGCTGCTGCCGACCGTTGTTGGGAGTTGATTGTTGGGAGTTGGACTACAAACTGTAAGTCATCAATAAATCAATCCCTTTACTACATAGAGACTACCATAAGTTCTGTGACTCTAGAGAACCCTGACTAAGACAGAGGGGAAACTGGGAAAGGAGCTATCATATGACATGTAAATAAAGAAAATATCTAATAAAAAAAGAAAAGAGCTATAAAGTGAAATTTATATACAGTAAAAAAAAAAAAAAATCGAGTCTCCCTCTAACAAGGACTCCAACCAGCTCTTGTCTCCTGGAGAGAGCACAACAGGAACCCTGGCTAGTCCCTCCAGCTCAGCATGGCACCAGGTAGAAGTAAACAAGACCTGTGCTGGATAATTGAGAGAGTCAATTTAAGCGAATCTGGAAGCAAGAGTCATACTCTAAGCAGGTCTGTGAGTGCATCTACCTTGTTGTTGCCATTGCCGCTGCCACTGCTGACACCACTGCTGCATCTGAAAGCAGCATCTTCATCCAGCACTCCAGTAGGTCTTCAGGCCCAGCTGGGGATGGAGGCATCCAACCCTGCGAGATGAAGAGTTCTCAGCCTCTCCCTTGTACAGATAGGCTTTGTTGCACTACCCAGCCCTATAGCAAAGCCAGCCTAATAAATCCCTGTGTAGTATATAGTCAATGTGGGAGCAGACACAGTCCTGTGTAAATGCGTATTATTGACATGAACAAGGCCCTGTCAAGGATCATAATGCCTCATTCTCATGGGAATGGCAAGACTTCCCCCTAGTCCGAGTGTAGATGCTAACAGTGTATGCAGAAAGTATTAACCATGGCTCCTCCTCCAAGCTGAGGCTGCTCCCCTACAAAACACAATTAGCTAACTCGCCTCCTAGGTCAGCTGTATACAATAAACTTGCCTCCTCATTCTGCTGTATTTAACAAATGAGTTGTTTCCAGAATGCTGGAGTGTCTCCATCCAAACACATGGCCCAACCCTTCCCAGCTCCACATGTGTCTGTCCTTTCTCCATTCCCCTTTGTCCCAGTCAGATCATTCCCAAAGCTGTGCTTGTCAAAGTAATTTATTCTATTAATTATATAATGTTCCTGGGGTGGGGGGGAGAGTGCATCCACACATACACACACACACCCCACGGGCAAAATGGAGAATGTCTTAAAGGAAGCAGACCAACCGCACATGCGCGCAAGGGCATTAGCCCGGTCTAAGGGAGAAGGCAGAGTCATGTCGCTAGGATCAGCAGTAACATCTGCAGAGCCAGATCTGCAGCATCTGAGAGACTGCTCTCCAGAGCCCTCATGGAGCTCTGCCATCTTGAGGTGTTAGACTGAAGTGGATTCCTCCCCTCCAGAGCCCGACTCTTCATCTGCAGCAGTGAGACGGCAATGCCTACTCTCAGAATGGCTGCCCACTAGAGGATTCTGGGATGCAGCCAGGACAAGTCTCAGAATCCTGAATTTAGTATAAGGTACAAACCTGGAACAGAACAGCTGCCTGACCAAGAGTGAAGCAAAGCCATGGCTCGATCGCTTTTCCCGGAACACATGTGTTGCAAACACAGTCCCCAATTGTTAATTGTATTGAGAAGCAACTAGAATTCATTAAGATCCTATTGAGAATCCCTTGATGGCATAAGTGGCTTTATGAGAAAAGGAAGAGAGACCAAGCTAGTGTGCCATCTGTCTCTTCCCCCCCGCCCCCGTATGATGTCATCCACCACCTTGTGACGAAATAGGAAGCCCCTGGACCGATGCTGAATGGATACCAGTGCTAGGCTCATGCATGCCCAGAACTGTGAAGTAAATACGACTACTCTTTATAAATTACCCTAACTCAAGGGCTTTGCTATAGTAATACCAGACTAACATTTGAAATAACTAATTTAGTGATTTTATGGTATAGAATGTTCTGGACAGGTCTGAACTTGCTCCAGGGTTGACTAAGAGCTGCATAGAATAGCAGCATGGTGGGGCCTGGAGAATCTATGGTCTGGTGCTCTGTTCAGATTTGAAGATTGGCCACACCTACCCCAGAGCCCTGGAGCTGACCCAAGAAGCTCTCTGGGGTAGCTGGCCTTTGTGAACTCCCCTGCCAACAGTAAGTATGGGCTGTGAGGAACAGCAAGTGTCACCTAATGTGCTCCTCAGAGTTTCCCAGCTCCAGCCCTTCACCCAGGCGTTGTGCCTAGTACAGTGGCGCTCTATCAAGGTTAGTGCCACCCCCCTCCCCGCCATTCTACCATCCCAAAGGTGGACGAAGAGGTAGGCCAGTGACACAGGTAATCCCAGGTATTGGGGAAGCTAAGACAAGGGAATGCAAGCTCAAGGCCACCTGGACAACTTAGAGAAATGGTCTCAAATTAAGAAATAAGGCCAGGCATAGTGGTACGGACCTTTAATCCAAGCATTTGGGAGGCAGAGGCATATCGTGTGGATCTTTGTGAGTCTGTGGTTAGCCTGGTCTATACACCAGGTTTAGCTTCAGCCAGGGCTACATAGCTACATAGTGAAGGGCAGGTAGCTCAGTGGTAGAGTGCTTATTTAGTAGAAGTCATGAGTTTGATTCTCAGCACCACGAGAGAGAGAGAGAGAGAGAGAGACAGAGAGAGAGAGAGAGACAGAGAGAGAGAAAGGAAGGAAGGAAGGAAAGAAAGAAGGAAGGAAGGAAGGAAGGAAGGAAGGAAGGAAGGGATGGGTCCAATTTTGATTGTCTGTTCCATAGCCATCCTGGAGAACCACTCACTCCCAGGTAACTACTTTCAAGGAGAACTTGACACAGGGTCCACCATGACAGCCTTCTTCCCAGGTCCTGCTTACACGGGTGACTCTGAGTCCCTGTAAGGAAGGAACAACATCTCTCAGGGGACTCAGGAGAAAGAAAGACATGGGCTACCCAACTCTTCCAGCTGGGAATTGATGCAGAAGAGACACAAACCTGAAGTGTCTCTTAGCCATCTCTAATCCCCATGTCTCCCTATACCCCTCAGGAGACAGCTGTGTGTCTGTCTGCTATGGCAGGACACACACCACCTAAGCCATAACTATCAGAGGAAGCAGTGGCCACTCCAGCACACTCGACTTCCTGGCTATGCTCCTTGACCCCAGGTCTCTACAGAAAGGAATATGTAAAGAGAAAAAAGCCAGAAGAATACCAGAGGCTCCCCAGCCCTGCCAGACAAGTCTCCATTAGGCCAGGATCAGAAGTTTGTTGGATCTGTCGCCTGTCCTTCTTTGGCCCAACAGGGCTGTGGGGGCCGTCGAGGGGACCCATGTAGACGCACATCCTTTGGTGACACAGCTATATTAAGATCAATTCCATTGTGCAACAAACATTTGAATCACTCACTGAGCTCTAAGTGCTTAGATTTGAATATTCATGAGAAGCTGCCCAGAAATGACTAAAATACATGCGTACATGTGTATATATAGTCAGAAAGCAAGACAGCCCTGGGGGTGAAGAATAACAAAAGGCAATTTGCCACTCTGGTGTGAGGGTGCAGCAAGTGTGGGGCTTTGTACAAGATTCATTGAAGATGACTCATTCATTCACCACTGATGTGCAAAGCCAGGGCCACCAGCAGCTCTGCCCATACCATCCTCATAGTCAGCCATAGCCAGGGTCACCAGGACTTCTGCTCACACCATCCCCATAGTCAGCCATAGCCAGGGTCACCAGGACTTTTCCCTACACCATCTCCATAGACTACCATACCAGAGTCACCAGGAGTTCTGCCTACACCATCCTCATGGTCTACCAAAGCCAGGGCCAACAGGAGCTTGGTCCGTACCATTCCCACAATCTGCACCACAAACCCAAAGGTGGTGTGCGTGTGTGTGTGTGTGTGTGTGTGTGTGTGTGTGTGTGTGTGTGTATGCACTATCTCAGACTCTAGAAGAGACCTTCCAGGCTCAGACTTCATAACCTGACCAGTGCAGAACTAGGGAGGTTCTCAGTCAGGAAAGTGCTGAGAGCACAAGAGTGAACATTTGACTTTAGTCCTCAGTACCCATGTGGAGAACTGTGTATGGTGGATCAGGTTTGTAGTCCCAGGACTGGGGAGGCAAAGACAAGAGAATCTCTAGGGCTTGTTGGCTGATCAACCAGCCAAACTGGCAAATTCAAGGTCCCAGCGACAGACCCCATCTCAAAACAATACAGCAACAACGAAAAGCTGGATAGTGCCTGAGGATACCGAAGTCATCCTCTGAGCTCCACACATGTGTACTGGGAACACATGAACACACATGCACAGAGGTACATGCAGAGGCACACCCAGACAGACGCACACACACAGTTATATACAGACACCTACAAAAACAGACACACGTGCACATGCAAACGCACATGCACACACACTGTTGCTTCTGCTCCCTGGAACTCTACAGAAGGACAGACCTGATGGGAACATGAGTCCGTGTGAATAGAGAACACTCAGAAATAAATAAAAAAGACTCCCTGGAGATTAAGGGTCATAGCTCCGAAACAAACCAGACAATTAAAGAAAGGGTAAAATGGACAGAGTCGAATTCTGACAATAAAGATGATAAAGTCAACGAAGTTCTCCATGGACACAGAGCAGAAGGAGAAAACCACACACTCAAACATCTCAAAGGCATGCACGAAGTTAATATACACATACAGTTGATCTTCGGCTTTGAGTAAGACTCCTTGAATTAAAAACAAGAACAGGAAGGGGAAAGAAACAAAGGAAGCAGTCACAAGAAACCACCTCACTGCTAAAGAAAGACTTACATGTTCAAAGTCCCTTCCAAACAGGGAATGGCAAAGGCTTACTTTCTAAGTAAAATTTCATGTTCAGAATGAATTGCCAACTTCTAAAGATACAGAGATTCTAAAATGTCCCAGGATTGAAACATCAGAAGATTTTGTGAAACGTCTCCCATAAGCTCCTGTGTTTGAACCCCTGGTCTCCACCTGGCTGTAGAATTTTAGAAGACTGTGGCCTACATAGTGGAAGTGGGTCACTCGAGGCTTGGTCCTGAGGATGATAGGAGCTCTGGGTCCCAGTTCCCCGCTTCCTGTCTGCCAGGATGTGGATGGGCTGTGCTGTAAGCTCCTACTGCTGTAGAGTAAGCCACTCCAGGCACCATGGCTTCCCCTCATGATGGACTGTGCCCTCAAACCATAGCCAAAATAAACATCTCTACCCAGAAGTTGCTTATGTGAGGTATCTGGTCACAGCATTGAGAAAAATAACAAATACCAACAGGCAGAGAAACAAGAAGTTGATCCGATAACCCTGCCAACTGGGTTCTATGATGTAAACATGGGGACTGAATGTCTGTGTGCATAGACCTGCCCTGAGAGACACACTCAAGGATAGATCTCCAGCAAAATGAGCAATAACCCAAGAAAGAGTCAAGAAAGACAGACTAGCTGGGGAAACTAAAAACCTACCCACCACATCCAAGCACAGGGTGAAATGCTCTGGTCCTTGAGAACACTGGGTGCAAATCCCATCAGAAATCTAGAAGATTCTACAAGGAACATCTTCCTGAGGAAAAGCTCATCATGTCTAACAATCACTATAGTAACTGGCTACCCCTGGTGGCAAGGAGCAGGTTTGCCAAAACCCTGAATTTATGGCATGTGACCGCTCCTGCCACTCAGTATCACAGGCTGTTTCCTTCCAATGTCTGAGATGAGGGATGGTTGTATAGGCAGAAGATTTCAAAATGCTTGTTATTCGCTTATATTTGTTTGGTCGCAGCACAGGTATAACTATAGAGCCAGAGTTTTATAACTTGGCATGGCTAGGAGGGGCAGAGGGACCTCAAATCTGACTTCCTAGCAGTGAAAGACAAGAGGTAGTGTCGAGAACTTAAGTGTGGGAAAACAGAAGTTTAAGCTTGTTATATAAAGCAACAGAGGAAATGGAGAGGTAAAATGTCAAATGCGCTTGCCAGAGCTGTGGGAAATCTTTATTAGTACAGTGTGCTGAAGTGCCTCCTTTCCCAGTGAGGGAAAAGGCTCTCACCCATTCTCTACCTTCTTACAGAGCACCGACTATGTGACAGACATTGGGCAGTGTGCTCAGGATCCAATGGTAAACAAAATCCTCATCCCTGTCCTCAAAGAGCTGGCAGCCTGCTGTGTGAGAGAGATGCTCACTACATAAGTCAGAAATCATATAAACTAAAATAAAGCTGTAGGTGTGACAAGTGTAAATGGAAAGACATGGGGTCCAACAATGGCAGAAGCCAGAAGCCAACTTAGCTGGGGATGAGGGAAAGAATGACTTGGCTAAAACCAGACTAAAGAGATAAAGCAAGCCCCTCCTCCAAGGAAGGAATGGGAACAAAAGCTCTGTGGTCGAAAGAGAGAGGCCAAGCAGTAGGATGGTGGCAGAGAAATAGAAAGCCTAGGTCCTGGAAGATAGAGTACAAGGAATCAAACAGTAGAGATGGGACCTGAGAGGTAGATAACAGGAGCCACAGTGGCTGGGGGACGATTTCAGTCTAAAAGCATGGGAGTCATGGCAGTCTTCTACACAAATGGATAGGATGAAGTGAAGCTGGCACAGCCGAGAGCAGCTCTAGAAAACATGGCGCAGCTCAAGAAAACCAGAATTAGCCAGTCTCACTTGTCAATGTCTGGGAAACAATATTAAATTTAAAAATGTTTTATTAGCAAGTGGAGTCTAGGAATGGATTAAGAGAAAATAACATTTTATGACCATACAGGTTTCAGTCCCAAAGTGCAAGGACACATCAACATTAGGTCATTTAATCATTACATCTCAATAGGGACATATTAAAGAGACAGAAGCATATGAGTTTTGAAGGGACTCCGGCCAACTTGAGTGTTGAAAGCATGGCACTGGCAGGGCTTGCCCTTCTTCTCCATTCCCTCTGCCTTGCTAAAAAGCATAGGTTACACTCCTAAAGCTAGCCACTGAGGTCTACGCCCTTATTTGGCCCCTTCCTCCTCCTGAGGCTGACTATCAAGGTCCAGTTATCAAAGTACTGAAGCCCAGCCATCAAAAGAGCCCCCTGCTTAGTTCACCTAATTAACATTCCCAATGAAAATTAAACATCCCATCATAACAAGGAGTTTCCCCTTTTACCTTTATAAACAGTCATTTCCTATGGGCCTTGTCTGTCTCCTCACTCCCCAGAGGCAATCCTTTGTTCCCCCTCTGGAATAAATATCCCTTCCCCTTCCATTTGTTCCCTTCCCTTCTCCCTTATCCTCTATCTCCTGTCTTTGTCTCTTATTACCTGCCCTTTGTCCCTCTGAGGCCAATACATCTCCTCTGTGCCGAGAACTTGGTCTTGGGGGTCTGAGCCAATACTTCTCCTTAACGATTTTGACAAGGTTTGCAATGCCGAAATAGCATTCATGAGATATAAATGTTCAGTTCTTCTTTTAAACTACTAGGATGCCAGCAAGAGAATGCTAGGCTCTTGTCTTGATGAAGGCAATCTACCAACAAGCCCTGACTCACCAGGGAAAGGCTATGGAGGACCCGTATAGGGCCCAAGGTGCCCACCCACACGCTCATGAGGCAAAATGGGGCTTAATTACAAAAGCAAAGACAAAGAAAAGGAGGAGGAGAAAGAAAGAAAGAAAGAAAGAAAGAAAGAAAGAAAGAAAGAAAGAAAGAAAGAAAGAGCTGTTCCTTTTGAAATCACTAAGTGAAAGAAAAGCAACTGAAGAATCTTGAATGCTAAGATGGATCCAGCAGGGCTCTGGTTTCCAGTGGGTCAACCATAGCAGCCACAACAGCACCAGAAGAACCTGCTACTAATGGCTGTGTCTCAGGCTGTCCCAGGCCTCCTTGTCTGGCGGTGGAACAGAATGGAGCATTGACATAGGGTGATGGTTAATATTGTCAGCCTGATGGGGTTTAGAGTTTCCCAGGAGACAAGCCTCTGTCTGTGAGGTCGTCTCTAGATTGACTAACTGAAGTGAGAAGACCCACTCTGAAGGTAAGCAGTGCCCTTTCATGGGCTGAGCACCAGCATTTCTCTCTCTCTCTCTCTCTCTCTCTCTCTCTCTCTCTCTCTCTCTCTCTCTCTCTCTCTGCTTCCTGGCTGCAAGGTGACCAGCCGCCCCACACCCCTGCCTCCACATGTACAGGTGAGATGGTTCACTGGGTAAGAGTACTTACTGTGATCCCAAAAGGACTTGAATTCAAGCCCCGCCCCCTGCCCACCCCAATGTAAAAGCCAGCCATGCCTGTAGCTGCAGAGTCAGGGAGAGGAGACACCCAGGAAGGAGTTCTGAAACTGTGTGCTTTTAACTTCTAAGGGACTTTTTCAGTGTATAGGGACTTTAAAGTTGTCATCCCTGGATAGAGCATGAGAACGAATGTTACTGGCTGCCAATAATCAAAGGCCAAAATGCTAACCACCCGGCCATGCAGAGTGGCCCACAGTGAAGAACAATCAGGCCCAAAGTGTCCACAGTGCTGATGCTGGGGAACTGAGTTCCAAGAACCATATGGTAATGACCATGTAGAGAGCCGGAGAGGAGGGTGGTGTAGACAGACTCTGCGTTCTGAGACATATTCTAAAGAGCTAAGAGGTTCCCCCAGGGCAATTGAGAGCCTAGGAAAGCTTGGCATTTCTGACGGGGCTTCCTGGCATCAGAATGGACAAGCAAGAAATAAGGTTTCTGTGCTGGGGTTCTGCAGGTTCTGGGGTACCAGAGGTCTCCAACCAGAAGAGACCTTGGTTCTTCTCTACTGAGTTTCAGAAAGACTGACAGGCTAGCAAAGACAATGTCTGGCACACACTTCCAGGAGCTTCTCATATCCCCTGATTGCACTGATCTTGCTGGAGGCAGCCTGGTATGTGGACCACACATCACCAGTCAGAGCAGCTGAAAGCCCATTTCCTGTCCCCTGGGCCTCAGAGCTGTTGGACTGGGATGATCCAGGGGTGGTAGCCTCCATGGAGCTCCTTTTTCTGGGCATCAGCTCTGTCCCTCTCATCAAACCATAGCTCACCATAGGCTTAATGTTTCACTCACTCAACAAGCACTGAGCCCCAGGCAAGGCTGGATTTAGGGTTTCTTCCAGTCTATTCCATGGTGTGCGTGGGGTATGTTACTCTCCTTGCTCTATAGATAGTTACTTAGTGTGGTGGTTTGAATATGAATGGACCCTATAGGCTCACATATTTGAATGCTTAGTCATCAGGGAATGACACTACTTGAGAAGGATTAGGAGGTGTGGCCATGTTGGAGGAAGTGTGTCACTGGAGGTGGGCTTTGAGGTTTCAAAAGCTCAAGCCAGACCCAGTGTCTCTGTGTCTCTCTCTTCCTGCTGCCTGCGGATCCTGATGTAGAACTCTCAGCCCCTTCTCCAGCACTGTGTGTGTCTTCCTGTGCGCCACCACACTTCCCACCACGATGACAATGGACTAAACCTCTGAATTGTAAGCCATCCCTGGTTAAATGCTTTATTTCCTAACAGTTGTTGTAGTCATGATGTCTCTTCACAGCAATAAAACACTAAGTAAATGTCAATTACTTGGTAGTTATTTGTTTGGTAAAGGATAGAGTTAGACAATAACAAGTCAATGAAACAGGTGCTTGAGAGGTCATGGCAGCTTCCTGGGGGAGGTGACTGACCCAGCGTCTGTACCTAAAAGCATAACCAGGTGAGGGTAGAGCCTCTGCCACCTTTGTGCTGCTGAGAGGCGCATGGCAAGGCTGAGTGAAGGCAGCTGCCTCCTCCACAGCTCTCTGGGACACCAGCATCCTCCTTGCCGTATCCTCTGCTCCTGCAGTGACTGCCCTAGGAGCCTGGCCTGCTTCACAAAGGACACACGAATGAAGTGGTCGTAGCCCGTAGGGACAATGGGTATCTGCTGGGAACAAATTCTTAACTAAAATTTATGTTAGCATGGGAGAGCCGAGAACTGTTATTCATTTCTTCCTCTCTTTCTCCCTCCCCTTCTCTCCCTCCATCTCTATTTCCCTCTCTCTGTCCCTCTCTGTCCCTCTATCTCTGTGCCCCCCCCACTATCTCCCTCTCACTCACTCCCCATACCCTCTCCTCCCACTCCCCATCCCTCTCTTTCAGGCCATGAGGTAAGTGGGTTTGCTTCTATTTGATGTCAGTAACCACAGACCAAGGCAATAAGCTTAATCAACCATGAGCATCTCTAAGACTGAGAGCCCAAAACAAATCTCTTCTATTGACTATCTTGGGTTTTAGCCATGATGATAGAAAACTGATAATGGTATCTACTAACAAAGACTACGAAGCTGGAATAAGGAGTAGTGAAGGGAAAGGTGTCAGTCTTAGAAGCCAGTGACACAACCCATCTGATGGCAATCTGAGAGCCATGGGGGTGTTACTCTCAAATGCAGGCTGAGGGGGGGACTCTTGCAGCCACATGGGAGGATAATCAACCACTAGGGAGGATTCCCAGAAGATGGATCAGGATCAGCAGAGACAGTAGACTGGGGACATTTTCCCTAACAGCAGCAGTGAAAGCTACTTGGCCATTTTCCAAATAGTCCTTCCTGACCAGGGGACATAGGAAGTGCCCCAGGCCAGGGATGACTTGATTGAATGTTTTCTAAATGTGAGTTCTTAACTGTTCTTTCTCTTAAAGGTGTGCAGGGGGGCATATGGGTTTGTAGGCTCAGTCTATGAGCTTAGTGTTCAGACATGATGGTTCAGGGGCCATTCCTGGGGACTTTCACTAGATTTGGTGTCTGACATACAGAGACATAAAATGGATGCTATAATGAACACCCAAATACCCATAAACTGAATGTGACAACTCCTAGCATTTACTGACTGTTCCTCAAAGGTCTACTTTGAGACAGTAAGTGTCAGAAGTGCATACATACATGCATTCCCCTTGAAGATTTCAACACTGCTCTCCAAAACTAAAGTGAGGGGTTCTTCATAGGTGTTCTGGGATTTTGGTACCTAACAGTGTCCTTGGGTGCCAGGCCTGTCCTAAGTCCTTCCCTACTCCCGTTGTAGGACTCTGTATTGATCAGGGATGTGGTCACATATGGCCATGCTTTGCCAAGGTCCCAGAAGCTCCATGATGTCTGTCTACCCATTGGCAACCATCTGACCTGGTTGCCCCGCAAGGCTTTGTGGGGAGGGATGCCAACTCCCACCCCAACACAGGCGTGAGAGTCAGACAATGAGGGTGTTCAAATGCTTTTCCTGGGCAGAGTGGCCCACACTGGGCAGAGGAGGGGACACTGCAACCTAAACCCAGCTGCTGACAACATTGGGGCTGCTGCTTCTGTTTCTCAGGGGCTTCACTTCAGAGCAAGGGGAGTCACTTAGAGGAGGGAGCACAATGAGTGTGTAACACCTCTGAGAGACAGGAAGAGACACTAACCTCTCAGACGCTCCTCCGCTCCTCCGTAGCCCTTTCTCGCTTCTCTGGGAGTCCAATTCCTTCTGTGGAATGTTTTGAAACAAGAGAGTAGAGGGTGACTTCCTGCCCCTTGCACAAGCTCAGGCTAGTAACCCCAGAAACAGAAAAGGCTGAGCTGACAGGGCAACCAGGAGGTCCTAGCCTCGCCCCATGTAGCCCAGATCACCCTCAAGCCCAGTCACTGCCCTCTGCCTCAAGTCTCAGCCCTCAGGCTCAATGCTGGGGCCCCCACCTGCATGCAACACTCCTGTGCTCCAGTTGGTCAGCTCAGAAGGACCCTTGGGGGCCTCCTGTCCTTAAGTTCTATGGCCTCTGGTCTCAGGAACAGAATGCTGTGGGCACTTCTCAGGATGGAGGACAGGTCTGCCTGTGGCCCTGTGCTAGAAGCCAAGTTCTCTGGGAGAGGAGAGAACCAGATGTGGAGGGGCAGTTGCTTCATGGATTTCCTCCTTTCCTTCTGTGGGAAGGGACACACATACACACACACACACACACACACACACACACACACACACACACACACACGGACACACACACGGACACAGATACACACGGACACATACACACACACATACATGGACACATGGACACAGACACAGACACATGGGGGGAAGATAGACAGATAGACACACACACACAAACTCACATATACAGAGATGCACAGAGGTACACAAAGAGACACATACAGACATAGAGACACACACACAAAGAAGCACAAATATGCCCATACACACATACATATATGGACACAGGCATATACATACATGGACAGAGATACAAACACATATAGACACACAGACACACACACACAGAGATACACACACATGCACAAACAGATACACATGTACAGACACACATGCACAAACACACAAAGACACACACTGAGATAAATATATACACAGAGACATACACAGACACACAAATACACACATAGTATTGTACACTCAACATGTGCTCTCTGGTAAGGTGGATCCCTCACACTGGCTGTGAACATTAGGCTCTAAAAAGCCAAGAGGTCTCTATAGAGGTTGGAGATGACCCAGTCACTGTGTATGGAGTGCTGTGTGAATGGTGAGCCAGTGCTGAGCTTCGCCACACTGTGGGAAACTGTTAGAGGGGCTGTGTTTTCCGGCGTAATGCCAGAACCTCTAACTCATTTGGTGAGGCCCCTATCTGCGACCATCAGTGGATAGGGTGGGGTGGGGATGGACTTAGCCATAAGTGAACATAGAGACCTAATTGGGAGGGGGCCAGTTCCCACAGCTACCATAGCTTTGAGGTGCCAAGAGCCACACTACCTTCCCACATTGTCTCCTTCATGTGGAGAGATGTGGGTGAACCCTGGAGTTTCCACAGCATGAATTCTGTTCCACCAGGAGGGCACGCAGGGGCAGTGTTACCTCTGAGACAGGAAGGTGGCCAGCAAGAGAGTGAATACAAAGATAGAAATCTGATTGATGAACAGCGACAGAACTCCTTCTGAGGAGCAGGAAGGTGCTGAGGACAACAGGGGCCTCTGGTGTACAGGGGTGGGTGACAACCCATACACAGTAGTAGGTGGCAAGCATAGTGTAGTAGAGAGAGTAAGAGATGAGGGTGAGATGTACTATGCAGCCGTGCCACGGAGAGGACAACAATAGGCTCATCAGCTCCTCTTCACCTTGTAGTTGGGGAGACACGGAAGAGAAGGAAAGCAGACTGGCTTGCACCCCCATTCTCACACAAGAGCAGAGTGGGCAGCAGTTAGCATCCTCAAGGATTACCTGAAGTTTATCGTTTACCTGAAACCTAATTGCCAGGGTCTCTGGCTGGCCCTCTTCTGGGTCCTATAGTTCAACACCAGGATGCACTTACACTGCTAAGCCCGGCAAGGAGCTAGGCAGCCAGGGAGCTGGCATGGAGGACGGTGCTCGTCGTGGCTGATCAGCTGTGCACTAGCAGAAGCTGGGCACGTGTGCGAATGTTTATGCCTCCCCAAGTTTGAGCTGTCACTGTGTCTTCCCAGCCATGCTTTTGACAATAACAGTGGTCCTGGTATGGCCTGGAGTGTCTGGAGAAATATCCTAACAGTGCATTGTTATCTATAGTCAAACCTATGTGGGAAGGGACTGTGCTAAATGAGAGGTCAGCAGTGGTGGCTGTAGACTTTGGTCCCCTCAGGAGGGAAGTCTTCCTAGACTATGCAGTTATTTGGTCCACACAGATGGCTTCTCTGTAACTGTGTGACCACTGACAATTTCCTGTCACTTCAGCCAGGAAGGGGGTAAGGAATGGCTCACGTCTTCCAGCTGTGGTTCAGTAGCTACTTCTGCCACTAGTACCAGCCTGTGGCTTCTCCCCTTTGCACCTCAGTTCCTCCATTTGTGAAGCTGAAGCTAACTCATTCATTAGAAGAGTTACAGACAGCCCCTGAAAGCCTCACAATGAAAGTAATAACCAAGTATAGAGTCTCCAGTTCTTGGGTGGTCTCTCCTGTTTGAAAGCTCACTCCATTCCTGCAGCTACGCCTTGGGCTGCTACAGGCACAGGAAAGAATTTGTGTATGTTGTGGGGTGGGGTGCGGCTTTCCACCTTGGATATATGGGTGTCAGTGAAATCCTCACTCTGATGGTAAAAATGCGCTGCCAGGCACACCATGCGCAGAGCTGTCTTCCCACAGGCGACAGGTGGGAGGCCTCTGGAAGCAGTGTTTCTCATTTCCCCAGAGGAAACCTGCGACATCAAATCATTCTGGTGGGGAGGAGGCAGGCAGCCTTTTCCCACAGAGGAAAGCAAGAGCTGGGTCTTGCAAGCAGAGAGGTCTGTGATCTGGTGGCTGTCACAAAAGCTATTGCTAGTGTCTTACCTGCCTCAACAGCTCTCACCAGGGACCAAATATCTCAGATTATGCTAATTATTTTATGAGATACATCCAGACTGAGGCTGTAGCTCCTTGCATGTGGTCAGGACAGAACCTGAATGCCACATGGCCACATATCTGCCCAGAGCAACTTACCAAAGGATATATACTGACCTTTTTTCTTACCTTATAAAACACCACCACTAAAGCCAACCCACCACTTAACAAAGTGAAGCCTTCCAGAGACTGGTTGACAACATCCTTTACCTTATTAGGAAGCTGGGCCAGCCCTGAGGTGGGATCCTGGGGCCCTGAGCTCTGGTCAAAGCTGCTGGATGTGGGTAGAGTGGGGAATGGCTGACCCATGTTCAGATGAATGAGTTGGCTGAAGGTTTCGGCTGGTTCCCACCACCATCACCAGCCTATGTCTTCAGTTTTCTGGGTCTCAGTTTCCCCAACTAGACGATAGGCTGACTAGTTTACTCCCTGTGTTATTTACAGACCAAACAAAGCATTTTGTATGTCACCACATGTCCTTTCCTTGGGGAAAGCACATAGAAATTAATTCGTATTTACACACAGACACAACTCCACTCTAAATGGCACAACTGTGCACTCTCAGTGTTAACAGAAACAGAACAAAGGTATCCCTGTGATTTGTTCATGAGTGGCTCAAAGACGTCGATTTTCTTGCTCTTAACAGATGTGGGTAATGAGTGATTGTGGGGCAGTGATGCCCACACAGAAAAAGAAGCAAGTCAAACAACTTGCTCAGAAGAGAGATGTGAGCTGACAGTGGCTAAGAGTCAGGAAGATGGAGGAGAGGGGAAGCCTGAAGTGCAGGGATGAGGCTGAAAGAGAAGCCAGGCAAGGAATTTTCAGGAGTAAAGGAAATGAGGAGCTGAGAGCCTATGACACAGTAAGGACCCAGATAAAAAGGACTTTTTCCTGTAATTCCTTCCCTACCCTCCCTCCCTGGAGCCATCAGTAGCCAAGTATCCCTCCCACAAATCCCAGCTCCTAGGAAATTCTTGGTTATTTTTCTGGAAGGGTCCTTGGGCAGCCCTGAAAGCTAGCTTAGATGTCTCTTCCAGCCCAGGGTGGACAAATTTCCTCTGTAAGGGCAGAGAGGAAGTCACTCAGGTTCTGTGGGCCATCTGGTCTACCTCAACTCCTCAGCTGTGTCTTATACCTCCTTAGCCACCACGAACAATCCCAGAATACACAAACAGGCAGGTTAGTTCCAATAACACTTTATTTATGGACAACAAATTTTGAATGTAAAGTACTATTCACAATTCACAAAATGTTATTCCTTTGAGTTTTTTTTTCTTATTTAACCATTTAAAAATATAAAACCTATTCTAAAGTCACTTGTGCAAAAACAGGTGGTCCACCAGGTCTGGCTACAGTTAACAGATTTATTCTGATAGTTAAAAGGCATTCTGTGGACTACTAGCCCCAGGCTCCAGCTGCACCTGGAAGCTTGTTGAGAAAGAATACCTTTTTTTCAGCTCTACAGATACAAACGCTGGATTTAACCCAATCACCATGACTCATGTGTACTTTAAGTTATAAAAATACTGACACTGAAGGGTCATCTCAGACATTCTAATTTCACAGCAATGGGGTGTAGCCTAGACACCAAGCTTTCAAAACTCCATACCCAATCCCTGTTGGTTCTAAGGTACAAGTTTTCAAGTACTTGAAACCCAGAGATCTCCTAAGGACTGTCCTGGCTCTCAGAACGTATGGATCACTCCTCTGTGACAAAGCAAATCACTGCATAAGGATCACTATCAGTCACTCAGTCCCCCTGGGACCAGTGTCCCACTGGATCCTAGGCTGTGGAGATCTCACAGATGGCCCACTTCTCTGGGCTTGGTCTTCTAGTCCTGAATGAGCAAAAGATGCTTTGGAGCTCTGAGTACTCTTCCCTGTAATTCCCCACCTCCATCTCCAGTACCACTGCCCCAGAGGCAGGGAACACAGGAAGTTGGCCTTCTGCCCCAAGGTCACTCAGCTCTCTTTAAACCCTGAGCTTCTCCCTCTTTCTGGGGCTCTGAGTCCTCAGGATGGTTCCCCATATCCTAGCTTCCCAAAGATTCTGTGTAAAAGGGACAAACAAAGGCAAGCTAACCTTTCAGTAAATCTCCTGTGCCCCAAGAATTCACACACCCTAGTAGTCCCTGCCCTCCCTTGTCTAGTCTCTACTTCCTCAGACCCCAACTTCTTCCTCTGCCTTTGATGGTCCCAGGACCTGGTGTCAGCATGGAGAAATGTGAAGAGGAGGCATATACCAGTTTGGAGCAACCAGTGCCTTAGCCAGCTTGACCAGAAGTGCTAAAGACCTTCAAGGTCCTAAGTGAGAAGGCTGGAGGGACATGGGGCAGTCCTGTGTCCCCTCAGATGGCCACTAACATCACTGCTACATGGGCCATCTACGACAGGTCTAATCCTGAGTATCTTAACAATGAAGCCAGGAAGCGAGCCTGCACCCTCAAGATAGAACCTCGACTCTCAAGACTTCTCCCTCCAAATAACAACCTCCTACCTCCTGGAGACATTGCCGTAAGAATCAGAAGCCCAAACCTTGGAAATTCTGGAAAGGCAGACTTAGAAGGTGCCCTGAAAAAAATCAGCCCTCCTCATACTTCTGGGCTCACGGAAGATAAAAGAGCCACCCAGAGTGGAGGCAGATGGAAGACACCTCTATCGCTCCCTTTCTACCCTCTCCTACTTCACCACAGCATTCCTTCCTTGGTGCCCCCACAGCTGGGATAGGGTGCTGGGCTGAAGAGCAAGGCTCTACAGCTCCTAGAAGGTGGAAAACCCCAAAGGGTTAGGCCCACAGACCCAGCTTAGCCTTTGACCAAGAGCAGCACTATAGTCTCGTGCTCATCCTTTAACTGCCCTTGTGCCCAGCCAGCCCACATCAGCAGAGACCCCAGTGGACAGGGATATAGCTCTCCCCTTCCCAGCCTAGAATGATAGAAACAGTTATGACTGCTTCCCCTTCAATAAAAGATGGAGAGCCATCCTAATGCCAGCAGCTGAACTAAGAGCTGGGATTCTCTGAGGTCCTCCTGACACACAAATCACTGAGGAATTTGAACCCTCCCTTATAAGACCCCCCAAAAGGCCTCTGCCTCTATATATCCTGTTGTTGGAGAGACCACATGGGGACAATCAGAACCAGGGCTGAATTTCTCCTCTGTTGTGACCCTGAGCCTCAGGTTTGTTTTTTTTTTAACCTGTAAAATGGGGATGTCAGTCTACCAGAGTAGCTGGAAAGGAAAAGGGGGTTGTGAAAAGGGCTACTCCACAGGTGACAGCTGTGAGTTAGCTGCCCCACCAATGGGCTCTGTCACCTCTCCTTTCTCCCTAAGCCTCAGAGAGCCAGCTTTCCCACAGAAGGAAGCAGGAGAGTGTCTCCTGGAATGTGGCAAGGCGCCTTGGAGCTGAACCCTGCCTTGCAGCCCTTCTTTAATTAGCTCTCAACTAAAAATAGCTACCCCCCACTCCCTCTGGAGCTGCACACCTCCTTCCTGGCCTGGTGCTGGGGAGTGCAGTAGTCACTCTTGGGGTAACCAGCCCGAGACAACCGAGCATGGAGGGTATGCTGAACAGGAGGTTTTATTGAGGGGGACACAGAAGCAGAGGTGGGCTCACGGGAGGCCATTCTGATAGCCCCAAGTGGCCCTGTGGCTCCTGCACTCCCCATACCTCCTGCTCCTGGACAGCTGGCACCCAAGGAGTCTTACCCAGTCTTGGCAAAGGTCTGCTCAGGGGAGGGCTGGAAGACACAAACAGCTCCTCTGAAACAAACAGACAAGCCTAGTGACATGTCTACCCAATGGTTTGTCCATCCACAGCCCGGTCCATCCCTGCTAGGGAGTCCAGCTATCACTTGCAGCTCTGTAGCCGGGTCCTATGATGCTTCTCTTCTGTCAGCAGGGGAATGAAGGTATCGCTGTGCGAGAGCTTCAGCCGGCTACCCCAGCTTGGCCCCTCCCTGGCGGCAGGCTCTGGAGGCAGGGTGTCCAGGTCGCTTCGAGAGCCCCCGGGCTTGCCTTCTGCACTGCTGGAGTTGAGCTCCATCAGCTCCAGCTCATGCTTGGCTGCAGTCTCCAGGACACGTTGTTTGTTGTAGTACCTGACAAAGTTGTTAATGATGGGATGAATGGGCAGGGCAATGGCAATTACCCCACACAAAAAGCTGATGGCCGCGTTGAGTTTGCCCAGTGTGGTCTTGGGGTAGATGTCACCATAGCCCACTGTGGTCATGGTGATGATAGCCCACCAGAAAGACTGGGGAATGCTCTTGAACAGAGTTTCAGGGTGGCTCTGCTCCATAGTGTAGCCTAGTGCAGAAAAGACGAAGATGCCCACAGCCAGGTACATAAGCAATAGCCCCAGTTCCTTGAAACTGCGCTTGAGGGCGTAGGTGAGGGTCTGCAGGCCGGAGGAGTGGCGGGCCAGCTTGAAGATGCGTGCGATGCGCATGATCCGCAGGGCCTGCACAGCCTGCTGCACGTTGGTCAGCTCCATCATTCTTGCGCCCAGGTGAGTGAGTGTGAGGCTCACATAGAAGGGGAGAATAGCCAGCACATCTACTATGTTCATGAAGGACAGGGCAAAGTGAAGCTTGTTGGGTGATGAGAAGAGGCGCAGCAGGTACTCCAGAGTGAACCAGCCGATGCAAGCCGTCTCCACGTTTTCCAGCGTCGGGTGCTCCACGCGATTGCCTTCCGAGTCCACCACTTGCAGCTCGGGTATGGTGCCCATACACATGACCACGGAGGAGACAAGGATGAGCAGGAAGGACAGAACTGCCACCACCCGCGCAGGGCACGAAGACTCCGGCTTCTCCAGGAACTTCCAGACACACTTCTGGCAGCGGCGCCAGCGGCCCTCGGCAGCATCTACACCCAGGTCGTCCAAGATGAGCTGCACCCTGCGCGCGATCTCCTCCAGCTCCTCGCGCTTCTCACTCAGATGGCTCTTGCAACAGTCATCCAGGAATTTGAGGTCCACCTTCCAAAAGTCCATCTCGTTCTTGAAGCAGATGGGGCAGATGCCCTTCTTCATGTGGACCTCCCCGAAATAGTATACCTCAATGACACACTTGAACGCGTCCGGGTCCCGGTCAAAGTAGAATTCGCGCTTGCCTGGATCGTAATCGTCGCACAGAGAGAAGATGGTGTCGTAGCCCCCCGCCAAGCAGTTGATGAGCTCTGCCAGCCTGGTCTCGGGGTACTGGCTGAGCAGGTCTCCGTAGAGCACCTGCCGCACGCCCCCCACATTTACCACGATCTCAATGTCGTCGCCTGCCACGGAGTCCTGGCTGCCTGGCTCCGGGAGACTTTGCTCGGCAGATGCGTCCATGCTCCCAGCGGGTTCGCTTGCAAGCCCCGGTTCCATGAGCCCTGCCGCAGCCGCTGCCAATGCGAGGCCCTCGGGGACAACAACCACCTGCCGGGAAAGGCACTCACAGCGGGCGGCGGCAGGCTAGGGGCGCCGCATGGGAGCCATGCACCCAGTGGCGGGGCTGCACGCGGGCATCCAGGAGTGCTGCGAGGGAACTCTGTGGCCGGTGGCCTCCGGTGTTGGGGACACTCACCCACGGGGTCCTTCAGCTCGGTCCGGGACAGGGGGAGGTTCTTCTCGCAGGCAGCGTCCTCCTTCCCCGGGTGAGCAGAGGCGGCGGGTCAGCCCCAGAGCTGGGCGATCCGGGCTGTACAGAGAGCTAACTTAGACTGGCTTTGCCGGAGCAGGTCCGAAACACAATAGGAATTCCAGCCTGACGTCAAACGCTTTGCTACTGTACCCTCTTCTGGTGAGATTTCGCACCGCACGCGCTGCAGCTGCCCAGGAACGAGTTAACCCTTGGGCAGACCTGCACAGCTGCTGCCACTGTGCCACCCCGCTGAATCTGCAGGCTCAGAGATTAGGACTGAGAGCTTTAAGGCCACCCTGGCTCCTGCGCAGCTAGGTGAGAAGGGAAAGGGGACTTCTGTCTGTTGCTCACCAAATCCCTCAAAGGGCAGTGGCACACTCCTTGGGCACATTCCTTCTGCCCTAGACTTTGTCAGTAGGTCCTGGAATGGTCCCTGACACTCCAGAGCACTGCCCTCCTGGCGGTGTGAGCTTGTCCTCTACTCCTACAACTTGTCCCAGCCTTCACAATAAAGAGAAAATTGCTTCAGGTCACAAGATGAAAAGGGAGGAGAGCTTAACCTAGGGTTTTTCTGCTAGCCTAGCTGCTAGCTAGCTTCCAGCAGGCCAACATCACCACCTTTAGCTCCCAGAGCCCTGGATTCCGATGGCCCCTGTGCCTATAATCCCTCTACTCTGAGGGAAGTCAGTTCTTCCAGTTGGATGCCCCTATACCCCCTCTCATCTTTCCTGAGTCACATAGCATCTCTGGTTCACATTCAGGTTCTTAACCACCAGCGTTATCAACCCTGGATCTAGCTATGGCCTGGAATTGGGTTTAAAAACATAAGCTGGGCTGGGATGTAGCTCAGTTGGTAGAGTCCTTCGGGCTGGGGGGGGGGGGGGGGACACAGGGATGCTTGTCTATGATCCAAGCTTTCCCTCACTTAGGAAAGGGAGGCAAGATAGGAGTTGGAAGCTCTCCTGGGCTAGGGATTCTCTCATACACACACACACACACACATACACACACACACACATACAGTTAGAGAGATGAATAGGCAGAGTCAGTAAGAGGGGTGAATAGGACAACAAAGCTCTTCTGTTTGATTGTGTGGTAGCAAACATGTCATTCACACTTGTCAAAACCCACAGAATGCACAAAAGCAAGAAGGGGTCCTAAAGGACACTATGGCCGTGTGGGTGATTACAGATGCTCTGTCCCTGAAATTTCCTCAGCTGTGACAAGCATTCCACTCCCACAGGGATGTTCATTGTGGAGGGGAGGTGCTGATCGTTGGGGGAAGCTATAGAGATGGGGATCTGGGAAATTGCATTTTTCTGTACAAATGTTCTGTGACTCTAAAACTGCTCGTTGAAAAGGACTATTAAAATGTATTCTGTAAGGTGGATTTCTTAGCCGCTCAAGACCATGCCTGTTCATGGATCATGAAACTGGTATACTGGGCCACTAGCAGCATTTTCTTTAATGAGATGATATAAAAACCAGATGCACTAGAGTACAGCACACAAAGTATTATTGGGGAAATATCTTAACAATTTTGACTTTATTTCCATTTAGGAAATTGAGGATGAGAAAGTTCAGATGTCAATAACAGTTAACACTAATATAAGAGCACTATACACCTAGCACTCTGGGTGATATATATATATATATATATATATATATATATATATATATATATATA
>JADRCD010227510.1:0-25000 GCA_019843815.1 Montemys delectorum
TGGGAGTCTATGGGGTTAACCTGTCTCAGTCTCCTATTTCACTGGAATTACAGGTGAACAACACCCAGCTTTACATGGGTGCCCAGGATTCACACTCAGTCTTCACACTTGTACAGCAAGTGATCTTACCCACAGAGACATTGACCTATGCTCATACATGTTATTTGAGGAGCTGGGTTCAATTCCTAGCACCCACATGATGACTCACAGCCATCTGCAACTCCATTTCCAAGGGAATCCAACACCCTCACACAGACATGCAAGCAAAACACCAATGCACATAAAATAAAAAATCATAAAAGAAAAAAAGTATACCAACAAGTCAAACAATTAATTTAAATGTAAACTTATAAGTTTATAAAGGCTCTGCCATCATAAAATAGCTAGCAATAAAATTAGTAAAATATTAACCAATAGCTACATTAAAATTAAAAAATTGAAAAAATATTATTAAACCAAATTACATGACCTATAAAGGAAGAATAAACCTAAGGACTCGAAGATTTGATGATAATACTGCCATTGTCCTAAAAGTGTTATATAAAGTCAGAGTAGTCTCAGGAAAAATCTAGTAGTAAAAAAATATGATTGAAGGCATAAGCAAAATGTTTAGATAGTATGTAAATATAAGTAGCAAAAAAGAAAATTGTAATTTGATCTTATTACCTGTTAAAGTAGTAACACAAGATATATAATGAGAAAAAATCGAAATTGCAGTCATAAATCTGATAAGGGACTCATAAAGAAAAGATACATTTTAAATTCATGAAGTAACTGTCAGTCATATAAAAATATAGTAGATGACAGAAGTTAGTGACTAGGGAGATATCACATCATCAATTTTATATATGTATGTGTGTGTGTGTGTGTGTGTGTGTGTGTGTGTGTGTGTGTAGTGATGTAAAAAGTATACAAACAGCAACTATATTCTATGTAGTACCCAAAATGATAGATTATACAGGATGTAGGACCAAGTATTTGTCAGGATATGCTTTATACAAGAGCTTTGTGCACTGCCAATCTGTGTGCCATTTTAGGGATATTTAGCCCTCTTCTGCTAAAACTTCCTTAAGCATGCCAAAAAAAAAAAGAAAAAAAATTCTACCTCAAGTTGCATAGCGATCAATACAAACATTTCACGTAATCAATATGGATATGATCTTCAACCAGCAAAAAAATAAATGTCTACCAATAAGGGAATTGGTACACAATGTGTTATGTTGACAAATTCGCATATTGCCAAGAGAAAATTAACTCTTACAAAAGGTTTTGGAGAAGATCCAAAAAATAGAAATCTCGTATTTGGGTTTTATATGATAACATTATTACTTATACTGGACACCTAAGCCAACATAAATATGTATTTGGCAATAAAACAGTGAAATTCAGAAAACTAATGCCAAAAAGCCATCTTCTTAGATGTAGTTACTATTCATATGCTACTAAATTTATGGAACTTCACAAAATTATCTGGAAATTAAGTTTTTATAGAGAAGATAGCCAATGGACTAAATTATGGAATTCTTGAATCCACACTCATAAATCTGACTAAAAAAGAAATGATACTACAAAAAAGAATGATATCCTAAAGCAACCTGAAATGGTTCAAGAATGGAGCAGCAATCAGGCATCCACATGCATGTATGAAGCTACTAGATTAAATGAAGTGGCTATTTTAGATTGTGCAATCATTGGTATGAGTTTAACAAAATGTGTTGCTATTGAAATATGAGAATCCAATCTGAATAGAAGAACCTTAAAAAAGAAAAAAGGAGAGGAGGTAGGAAAGGCAATGTAATTCAATACCATCTTAGCTGTAGATGATTACGAATCCAGGCTTAATTTCAGGACCAGGAGTTATAGAGTCTCAGTGATGAAGGAGCAAGGACAGATCCTTTCTGCATCTTGGGGTGAATGGATTCATTTAGAGTGTACTCAGACTACTGGAGATATTTCAGCATATGTATGAGAAGTGACGGGAAAGCATATGAGGATAGATGCAGGAATTGGATACACACCAAACAGGATATGTGGAAGACAGAATTAATTCAACGTCTTATTACCCAAGGTCATTCATTATCGTCTTCTCTCTATATTCCTGGAGATTTTTGAATTTTTAAATATGTAGCATAGTGTAGATGAATCTTAATTAAAGTTTGTTTTTAGCTACATAGTTTCCCAAACAAATGCATATTTATTCATCGAGTGGCTACACAGAATGAAAACAGAATTTTCTCTAAAATGTATTTACTTTCACTGGGCATGGTCTCATCTGGTTTTGGCTGACATTAATACCAAATTCCTACAGCTACTTATGTATGTAATTCTTCCCACAAGTTAATACTGTCCCTTATTTATTTTGATCTGGTTAAAATTGTGTTTTATGAGTAGAATACAGAGGACACCAAATGGGCATGTCACCTTCCCTAAAGGATTTTAAGTAATCAAGAGAACTCTTGTTGCCTTTTTCCATGGAATCTTAACATTCTGTTACCAAAGGTGATAAAATTGAAACATCCTTATTGGAAGTAGAAACTGTCAAGAGAACTTCCCTCAATTGTCTGTCTATGCTGATATCCCCAGCACAGGTGGCTCATTAGTGTTTGTAATCTACACCTTAAACCAAACCGTTACTGTTGAATAATGTTCTTGGTCAACGTCTGCAACATTTCAGCCAAATTCAGTAAGGTTTTCACTTTGGCATCTGTTTCTTGTTACTCTCATTTCAAGAAAAAAAATCTGCCATTTGATTTTGAAATCTACTTACAGTCTAACATATGTTGGTTATTAATGTAAGAATTTCAAATCGAGAATTATTTATTTATTATGTTAAATAACCCAATGTTTTCTCAGCAATTACTTTGCTCTCTCATTCTGTTGCCCATGAAAATTGTCTATGGAAGTAGCTACAGTTTCCCTAGAGGCTATGTCACTGGGAATATAGTCTCAAAGGATTGAACATTAAGAGTGAATATTTTGCACCTGTCAAATATGGCTATTACTTTATTGTCTGATGACTATTTTTCTTAATCATCCACTTTATCCTGCTGAATGATTCCTATTTAGGAGTAGTTATGTGTAAGCCACTCATTAATGCTGAATTTTGTGTTGCTTTGGTTTATGGATTCCTTTAACTTATGTGAAGACCAGGATGCATAGAGAAAATAAGTAAATGGGAACTGTGGGTAAAAAGATCCATTGGAAAAACATTTGAGTTCACCGTAAAATCAAAGAAACTGCTGTCATATAGCTACCTCTGAGAAGGGGACAGGGAAAGGGAGGCAGTGGGAACTCAGCAGCAGATATTGATGTCCACCTCCCATCCGGACTGCCACGAAGTCACCCGTGATTAAGAGTATACAAGAGTTGTCAAAGATAAAAAAAAATGTGGAGGTATAAGTTCTTTAAGGAGAAATGTACTTAACAATTTGTTCATAATCTATACCAAGTGAGAAAAATAAAAAGTAGACATGTAGATGTTTAATCATAGAATAATACCTCTAAAGATCTTCTAACTCTAGTTACATAGCACATTAAAAATTTGAAATACAGATTTCAGTTTAAAGTTTGAATCCCGATTCATCAAAGATATTTACTTACCTCAATGACAATTAAATATTATTTTAAAATCTAGCTCTTAATTTTTTAAAATTTTTTGATAATATGCAATTCTCTTATGTCCTGCTACTTTAGCCTTAGTGTGTTTCTCAGAACCATAAATACATAACTTAATAAATGCCATAACTATTTAGGAACATGCACCCTTATGATAGAATAGTAGAGAACTATGAACTATGAGACATTTGTCATTCATGAATGTGTATGGAATTTAGGAAGCTGGTTAGCATTTACTGGGTGCTAATGACTAGATCACACACTGAGTTTAAAGAGTGTCTTTCCTTAGGAACTTTAAATTTCTGGAAATGCATATTAGTGTATGTATATGCATGTAATAACTACTAGAAAATCCCAGTTTTCTTATATGTTATCATCTTTCTTATTAATAATTGAGGGCAATTAAGATTAAAAATGTCACAAAACTACAAAATAATCAGTGTTTATTTACTATTAATTTCTAGTTCCTTTATGTGGACCTTCAAAATTTTTCATGACCTTTCATGACTAAAAAAGGACCTTCATTTTTTAGTGACCTTCACTAAAAATGTTCTCTCTGTGTATATCTCCCTCTATGTCTGTCAGGTTCTCTGTGTCTGTCTCTGTCTGTCTGTCTCTGTCTCTGTCTGTCTGTCTGTCTCTCTTCATAAATATATGTATATATTTACACATATGTATATGTAAATATATTAAAGTAAGCATAAGCATGATAAACCAATTTTACTCTCATTTGTCTACTCATTTTCCGTCCTCTAAACTCCAAATGTTCAGTGTAAACGTTTCCTTTTCTGTCAGCTGCACTAACATCTTGTTCATGCTAATGATAGGAGGATGGAAAGGGAAAAGGCTTTGGGGTGGCTTCTGTTGTGTTTTGTTTTGTTTTTGGAAGCATAAACAACAGTTCACAGACATCAGGTCAACAAATTCTAGCAACTTCATCTTTTTGACACATGAGACCATTTTAGAATGGGTCAACACTAAATTCATGAATTAATGCTGGTGTCTATTAATAATTCCACTTATGGAAGCCTTCTCTTTAATTCATAAAAGCAAGGCCAACATTTTCATACTGCTCTACAAATTATCATCACAAACCTGCCTGAATAAAGGAAGCAGGGATACACAGCACGCTCAGTACTTGCTGGTATTGCAGTGTGGACATGAGCAAAGGATGAGACTGTGAAATGTAGTTCTGAAGCACGCAACTGACAGCTCCCACAAATGAAGGGAAAAATGTTAAAACAATAAGCAAAAGAGAAACAATTACTGGCTCATTACAAACATGTCATATTGCATTCTTTATTTTGATTGTGGAAAATTAGCCATTGACTACCAGGAACAATTGATTTTCGTTCACAGCTGTTTTTTAATTACATCTGAACACAGAAAAATTCTAGTGTAGCCATTCAGCTGTTCAAAGGAAATTTTCTTTTATTATTGTTGCTGTGCTATGAGCTTTGCCCAGCAGTATGATTAACCAGAGTGTGAGACTCCACTGTTGATAGTGTTTGGATTAAGAGCCATGCTTTTCAAGGATTTTATAAGACCTGAATATTTTAAATTACAAAAGGCTGGAGTGGACATGCAAGTTGTTTGACCAGATGCTATTACAGAACTTTCTCTTCTTTTTTAACCAGGACATCAAAAAAAAAAAAAAAAGGAAAAAATAATAAATATATCTTAAACCCATACATCCATTTCTAAGTCACTGCATAGTCTTCAATTGGATCTATTTTTGTCACTGCAGTTTCTGATGAGAGTTCTGGCTCAGTCTTGCTGGGAGGGTGGAGGATGATGGGCAGTTTCCTGTCAGTTGATTCTGTGGGTAAATTCTAAGCAAAGAGCATGAGGATTATTAACAGGCAGGATTCCAAGGGTTCAGAGAAGCAATTGAAATTTTGGATGCCTCTCCTAAACTCTTCAGAATTTCCTCCAACATAATTTCAGTTTTAAAATGAAGCCAGAAAAGTGAAACACGCCCTGGGGATTTCTCTAGAACTTGTGGTTAGTGAGCGAGTTATTGAAACATAGTTCAGCTGTGGCCTTCAGAGTTTAGAAGTGCTGATTAATCTTTCCTATAATTTATATAAAATCAAGAAAATTAATAAAATTCTACTTAAGCTTACAGAGAAAATGTCAAATAACTATATATTTTCCCAAATGTCACAGCTTAAAAACAACCACTTAACACTGAAATTCTGAACTCTACCAGTAGGGTTGAGCTCTTTGTTGTTATTTATTAAATTTTTGCAATGTTTGGGAAAATTTAGCACATACCTGTTTGTCAATAGAAAATTCTTTAATCTAATGATACCACTAGTCCTTGTAGTTCTTTAGTCGAGTTAGTGTGGTTTTAAATGTGTTATTTTCTTTGGAAAATCAAAAGTATTTAATCCTATTGTACTTTGATATTTCTATCAACAACAACATTATATTAGTAATTATTGAATTAAGATAAGTTTGGCTTAAGCCTGCCTCAGTATTTCCAATGATTACATTATAAAAAATATTCAATAGGATTGAACGAACTAAGAAAAGCTTAATTAAAACATATAGTTTAGTTTGCTTTCAATTTTTGTTTGCTAGACAATTTATTTGTCATAATAATGTCACGTAGCCCAGGTCGTCCTGGACCTCACTATGGGGCTCTAGATAATTTTAATCTTCACCATCTTTTGCCTTCACTTCTTGACTGCTCAGACTTCAGGCCTTTGCCATCACACTCAGCTTTCTGTGTGCTTTGTAACCCTTGATTTCTAGATTTCAACTAATCACGATGGCCAAGCTTAGTGATCCTATCTCATGCTATGAGTTGATCAGATCACATCCAAATAAGCAAACTCCAAGCTGTACTCAAACTTCTATACTTCACTTCCTCTTCCGTTCCATAAAACTTCCTGATTGTGTTAATGAACCAAGATCTCCTACTTACAGTACTTCAGAAAGTTCCATCAGAAACTGTACACATTCCCTCAGAAATTCTGTAATAAATATCTGTTCATTTAAACTCTACTAAGCATAGTTGACTTAATGTTTTACTTCTAAAACACTTTTAATTATTTCTACTTTGGAATTCTTTTAGTTTTGTGTTTTATAAACTATAAGAGGTCACACAATACGATATTGAAATGAAATTCTAAGAGTGCAAGCTTTTTTAAATTTTAACTTTTGTTATTTTATGTATATTACTGCATTACCTGCATGTTTGCATACCATGTATGAGTGTCCAAAGACCTCAGATGAGGGAATCAGATCCACTGGAACTAGAGCTAAACATGTTGATTCAACTACATACTGGCGCTGGGAACAGAAAACAGAATAAGTACCCTGAACTTATTCAGACCTCAGACATTTGCCTCAACATCTTCCCAGCCTCAATTACTAATACTATAAAAGTTTATATTCCTATGGAGCTTTTAAAGAATGAATAGTTTTGGATCAATCAGAAAGAACAATTAAAACTCTGTGTATGATAAAAGTACATATCTGTGGTGGTTTAAATAAAAATCACCCCATAGGCTCATATATTTGAATGCTTTGTCATCAGAGAGTGACATTATATGAGGACTGGGAACTTTGGCCTTGTTGAAGTAAGAGTGTCCTTTCTGGAGGAAGAATGTCACGGATGGTAAGGCTTTGAAGTTTCAAAAGCCCATGTGATTCTCAGTCTGTCTCTTGGGCCATGGATCAGGATGGAGCTCTTAGCTGTTTCTCCAGCACCAGGCCTTCCCTCCACCTTGCATCCTGGCATAATGGACTTAGGACCCTGAAATTGTAAGCAAGCCCCCAGTTGAATGTTTTTCTTTATAAAAGTTTCTTTGGACATAGTGTCTCTTCACAGCAATAGAACAGTGAATAAAAACAACAGCTATTTGACTGGACCAAAGTTTAAAGAAACTAATTTTTCTCACATCACCAAAGAAACCAGAAGCATTTAAGTAAAACATGAATATATAGCATGTATTCATTAGTGAATAGTTCAGAACTCAATCCTTGAAACTGAAGGAGACATTTAGATTGCTTATCTTAGATGTCCAGGACTACAAACCAATATAATTTCTGGGAGGTAGGAGCAATGCCAAACCAACAAATGAATGTCAGAAAGTCTACTGTTAAAATCTTACGAAAAAACCATAATAAGTTATTAACAGTGATTTCAGCTACCTGTAACAATAAAGACGATTATAAAAAGAATTCCACAAACCAATTGAACAAATTCCCACGTCTCCTCATCATCAGAACCTGCATACTTAACCTCAGAGAACAATGAGTTTGACTTTACAGTTACCTTTCCTCCACTAAGCTATATTGAACACTAATAATAAGAGAAAATATGTGTATTTTCAAGTCTTTATGTCCCTGTGGATTACAAAATAATTGAGCAAGTTAGAGTTCAAAACATAGCAACAAGGACTACTGCATTTGAATATAATAAGAATTCACTCCTAGAAGTTATAAACCAAGTATATATACAGTTATTGCTGAATTATATATATATATATGATACTTTTTATCAACTATCCATATCAGCAACAATAAAATTCAATGGAATTTTGGAAAACAATATCATATGATTGCTTTTTCTCATCTTTCTGTACCCAAACAACAATAGCAACAAATTCAATTCTGAAATGTATGTTTGATGTGACATAAATTTAGAAAAGAATTCTATGTTATGCTGACATGTTTGATAAGTATAATTTTAAATAAATTGACAAGAAATATCTATGTTAATGCTTACTTGAGAAATTGAGACTTCAGAGTTATCAGGAAAATAATTATTTGCTATTTGGTTTTTTAGTATCAGAACACACGTATTCTTCACTGTCCAGATGGTATGTCATGTGTGTGCATATGTGTTACTTACTTTTCTGTTTCTATGATAATACACCATGAGCAAAGGCAACTTAAGGAGGACAGAGGTAAGTAGCAGACACGGTGACAAGAACAAGAAGTTGAGTCATCAGATCTTTAACTACAAGTGTGAAGAAGAGGAAGCAAACTAGAAGTGGGTCAAGGCTATGAAATCTTAAGGTTCACCCCAGTAACATACATTCCCTAGGAAGCCTGGACACTCCCATAACCCCTCTATATAGCACCAATTGGTGACCAAGTGTTCAAATCCTGATAAAAAGAGGGACATTTCTCATTCAAATCACCATTGGATCTTAATTAAGATATATTTTGGGTTAATTTTAGGACAACATTCTATATTATTTAAGTAAATTTAATTTACACTTTACTGCACCTGGAAGTAGAAGAATTGAAAATTCTTACTAGGAAACATATAGAACTATCAGTCCTGGGTGGTTTTAATTAATAATCCAAAACTCATAAACTGTGATTAGGAAATGTCATATAAAGTTTTAAAAGGATTCAGATGAAGATAATTTATTTGCATATAGTTTTCAAAACTCCTTCATAATTAGTAGGTGACATTTTTGGGTAATTTTCTAATATAGAGTTGAATGTAGAATCTGAAGATTATGGCTTCAAAATTTATGCATTTTTTTTCTGAGAATACATTTATTGAACCTACACTGTCCATTAGAGGTATATATGGGTACTATACTATTAGAAAGCAATAAATATTAAATAAGGACATGCAATTACAGACTTTATACAATAGAATTTGAGAAAAGTGGACCAAGGTGAGTTTATCTGCATTCATTTGTGTGCATGGTGTGTGTATAAGTATGTGTTTGTATATGTATGTAGTCATGTGCCATTTCTATTATGATTCAATTTATTTCATTTAACCAAGAAAAGATTGTATGAAAAAAATAAATAAATTCACAGCCTTAAGAAACAAAAGCAGCAAGCCCATATCACATACCAAATCCAATGTCAGCTTCATCTTGGGCATCCAGTCTCTAAAACTGTGAGAAGTATTTCCTTGTTTAAGCTACCAGCTCTATGATATTTTTATGACAGTTTGAAAATTCCAATAAAGAATATAATAAAATTGAATTGTTGATGCACATTGCTAATATAATAATTTAGAGCTGGTTTGTTAGAATTGGGAATGGATATTATGATCTTTTCTTCAGAACTTGAAATATGTGTTTTCAAGCATGTGCTTAATCTCATTCCATGGTTGTCATTCGATTTTATACCATATATTTATGCCAAGTAGTGACACTTTATGTTTGGAATCTCCATTAGACAATTTTATTTTCCTCCAATTCACAGTGTGAAAACAATGTAAGTTCTCAGTTCTAGGTATAAAAATAAATTATTGAGTTCTTTAATAAATACAAAACATAATAAAAATGAAGCCATGTGAGTTTTGGTAGGTTCACTATGCATATCTTCCTAGAACACTCTTGTGCATATTTTGTTTAGTTTGAGTACTTCTTCTGCCAAATTCAAGTGAGTTGATAGCTTGGAGACACTCAGTTTATCTTGGAGGTGAGTCCAGTGCTACAAATGAAAAGGAGAGAAAGAGAAACAGGCACAAAAGAACAGACAAAATTTGTGCCTTAGTCAACTGCAGTACTCCTGAGCAGTGTGGAAGAGAATCCAATGGGAATGCAGTGTGGGATGAACCTTAGTTATTTCCATAAGGTTAATAGGCGGGTGGAACATTAGAACTGGATCCCAGTTCCTTTTGATGAGAGTTTTTCCATTGTTGCCCTGAGGGGCTTCTTGATTGTTTCTGTGACCTTCATTTCTCTCTCATTTTTCCAAGAATTAGTTTCTTTTTTTCTTGGAATTAAGGATCCTAGAAAATGAAGCTCTGCTCTGGCAGCAGATCAGAGAATTAGAGGAATAGGAAGTGATCCATGGCTGATTATCATCCACTTCTAACAGAGGTATTTGTAATGCATATAAGGGTTTCTTTAAGGTATCCAACTGACTAGTAAGTACCTAGTCAGTTGGGCAAGGCTGCATAATCACCTTTATAAGGCATTGTCAAATAACACCACATCGAGATGGTGCTGTTCAAAGAGAGTTTTGTAACAAACAAATTTACTAGCTTAAAATTTTATACCAATATTTGTATTTGGTGAATGTTTAAATTTCCTAGCAATTTATTCATGGAAAGTTATGAACACCTGAGAGCTAGTGTGATGACTGTCTTCACATAAACTTAATTTCATTTTGTTTTTTATGTTCCCTAAGTTGACCTTCCTCCCTAGTTGGCAGAGGTAATTATTGTTCTCCATACTCTATTAGTTTACGTACTTTTAATTTCCAGAGTCTTTTACTGACTCTTTGTTTATTGTCTCCATGTCTGTTGGTCAATTATGTATAGAAAAAAAAAACAATTAAATCCTCTCAAAGAAAATGAAAACATATGTTCTAATGAGAAAAAAGTCAGTATTCTTTTTATAAATGTACATTGTCAAAATTTGGTTTGTTATTATTCAAAAATATAGGACTTTTTAGATTCTCTAAGTAGTATTTAGTTATTTTTACCTCCCAATTTTTACATATCATGGTATGTTTATGAGCCAAACATTTTTCTTTGCTATTTGACTATCTGGACCATGGTAAGAAGTACATTCCATTACTGTGTGTGCTTTAGATTGAATTATAGAGGACTCTCCAATTTTTAAGGAACAAATGACTGAATAAATTCACATTTTGAATGTCCTCTCTTCTAAAGACATGAAAAGACAAATAGAATCCGGTGAATAATGTCATACTTTAGCTTTTAATTTTTCAAAATTAATTTAGGCCTAAAGGGAAATGCAATAATGGTACAATGAATCCTCATTGAACCTGAAAACAGCACATCTAATAGTAATGTATTTTAAAATACATTAAAGATGTGTAAACTAAAGTTAATCTTTGTTTGTCTTTGGGCTTTTTCTATATAAGGAAATTGTCAGTGAATAACTGAATTTTTCAAATCATTTTGTTTGTTTATATTTTAAATGTTTTCCCCCTTTTCTGGTCATCCCTCCATGAACTCTCTCCCAATCCCTCTCCCCTTTGCCTCTAAGAGGGTGCTCACTAACCCACCCACTCCTGTCTCATTCCTCTATCATCCTCCTTCTCTGGGACATCAAGTCTCCATAGGACCAAGTGTCTCACCTCCCACTAATGCCAAATAGGGCAGTCCTCTGCTATACATGTAACTGGAGCCATGGACCCATCCATGTATAGTCTTTTGTTGGTGGTTTCATCTCCAAGAGGTCTGAGAGGTCTGGTTAATTGATACTGTTGTTCTTCCTATGGGATTGTAATCCCCTTCAGCCCTTCCTCTTTCACTTCCATTGGGGTCCCCATACTCAGTCCAATGGTTGCCAATGGTATCTATCTATGTTAGTCAGGTGCTGGCAGAACCTTTCAGAGAACAGCCATACCAGGCTCCTGTCTATAAGCAAATCTTGTCATCAGCACTAATGTCAGGGATTGGTGTCTGTAGATAGAATGGATCACATAGTGGGGCAGTCTCTGGATTGCCTTTCCTTCCTTCTGACAGGGGCACTTCTTGATTAAAAATATTTAGATGGATAGGTAGAACCATATCTTCACTGGAGACCATGTCTATCTACTGGAAATGGTCTCTTTAGGTTCTATCTCCCTGCCCATAGTTATTTGGCAAATGTCATCCAATCTCATCCTGAGAGCCTCTTGCACCCCTGTTGTCTGGGACTTTATATTGGTTCCCAAGTTTTCCATGCCCAATTGCTACATATTTCTATTCATTCTCCTGGTGCTCTGGACTTCTCTCCTCCCTCTTCCCATATTTTATCCTGCTTCCCTTTACTTCTTCCTCCCCTTTCTCACCCAGATCCCTCCCTCCCTCTGCCTCCATGATTAATTTGTCCCTCCTTCTACCTGGACTTGAAGCATTCATACTTTGGCCTTCTTTCTTTTTAAGCTTCATATGGTCTTTCAGTTGTATAGTGGGTATTCTGAGATTTTTGGATAATAGCCACTTATCAGTGAGTACCCCTTTTGGGTCTGGGTTACCTCATTCAAGATAATATTTACTAGTTCCAACCATTTGCCTACCAAGTTTATATAGTCTTCATTTTTAATAGCTGAGATATATCCCATTGTTTACATATACCACATTTTCTGCATCCATTCTTCAGGTGAAGGACATTTGGACTGTTTCCAGCTTCGATCCATTAAGAATAAGGCTGCTATGAACTTGGTGGTGCATATGTTGTGTTATATGTTGGAGCATCTTTTGGGTATATGCCCAGGAGCGGTATATCAGGATTTTCTGGCAGAGCTATTTCCAATTTTCTGAGAAATCACCAGATTGATTTCCAAAGTAGTTGTATCAGCATGCAATTTCATCAGCAATGGAGGAGTATTCCTCTTTCTCCACATCCTCACCAGTATCTGCTGTCAACTGAATTTTGATTTTAGCCACTCTGACTGGTGTAAGGTAGAATTTCAAGGTTGCTTTGATGTGCATTTCCCTGATGACTAAGGATGTTGAACATTTCTTTAGGTGCTTCTCTGCTATTCAAGATCCCTCAGTTGTAAATTCTTTGTTAAGCTCTGTACCCCATTTTTAAAATAGTTACTTGTTTTCTGGAGTCTATCTTCTTGAGTTCTTTGTATATTTTGGATATTAGTCCTCTGTCGGATATAGAATTGGTAAAGATCTTTTCCCAATCTATAGGTTGCCATTTTATCCTATTGACGGTGTCCTTTGCCTCACTTGTCTGTCTCTGTACCAATACCATGCTGTTTCTATCACTATTGCTCAGTAGTTTAGCTAGAAGTCAAGGATGGTGATTCACCCAGAAGTTCTTTTATTTTTGGGAATTTTCTTCACTCTCCTTTTTTTTTTTTTTGTTTTTGTTTTTTGTTTTGTTTTGTTATTCCAGATGAAGTTGAAAATTCTTCTTTCTGTCTCTGAAGAGTTGAGTTGGAATTTTTTATGGGGATTGCATTGAGTCTGTAGATTGGTTTTGGTAAGATGGCCATATTTACTATTTAAATCCTGCTGATCCACGAGCATGGGAGATCTTTCCATCTTCTGAGGTCTTCCTTAATTTCTTTTTTCAGAGACTTGAAGTTCTTGTTATACAGAACTTTCACTTGCTTGGTTAGAATTCCACCAAGATATTGTATATTATTTGTGACTATTATGAACAGTATTGCTTCTTTAATTTCCTTTTCAGCCTATCTATGCTTCGTGAAAAGAAAGGGTATTGATTTATTTGAGTTAATTTTATATCCCGCCGCTTTGCTGAAGTTGTAAATCAGCTGTATGAATTTGCTGGTAGAATTTTTGGGGTTAGTTGTGTATAGTATCATATCATCTTCAAAATGATACCTTGAATTCTTCTTTTTCAGTTTGTATCCGTCTGACCTCCTTTTGTTGTGTAATTGTTCTATGTAGAACTTTGAGTATTGTAGTGAGTAGATAGGGTAAGAATGGACAGCCTTGTCTTGTCCCTAATTTTAGTGGAGATTGCTTCAAGTTTCTCTCCATTTAATTTGATGTTGGCTGTTGGTTTGCTGTATATTGCTTCTATATCTGATAGAAGGTATGTGCCATGAATTCTTGATCTTTCCAAGACTTTTAACATGAAGGGGTATTGATTTCACTGAAGGCTATTTCAGCACTAATGAGATGATTATGTGATTTTTTTTTTACATTGACTTTGTTTATATAGTAGATTACATTGATGGATTTCTGTATATTGAACCATCCCTGCATCCCAGCATGAAGCCTACTTATTCATGATGAATGTTCATTTTGATGTATTCTTGGATTTGTTTTATGAGAACTTTATTGAGTATTTTTGCATTGATATTCATAAGCAGGATTGGTCTGAAGTTCTATTTTTTTTATTTTGTCTTTGTATGGCTTAGGTATCAGTGTAACTGCTGCTTCATAGAATGAATTAGACAGTATTGATTCTGTTTCTCTTTTGTGGAGTGGTTTCAGATGTAATGGTATTAGGTCTCCTTTGAAGGTCTGATAGAATTCTGCACTAAAACCATCTGGCCCTGGGCTTTTTTTTTGGGGGGGGGGGAGATTTTAATGACTACTTCTACTTCATTAGGGGTTATGGAACTGCTTAGATAGTTTATCTGGTTCTGATATTATGTTGGCACCTGTATCTGTCTAGAAAATCATCCCTTTCATCTAGATTTTCCAGTTTTGTTGAATAGTAGGATCTGATGGGTTTTTCTTTTTAAATTTGCAAACTTATTATGTTTCAACATGCTGAGTTTCTGTTATTATGTCTCCCATTTCATTTCTGATTTTTTTAACTTGAATACTACCTTTTGTTTGTTTGGCTAAGAGTTTATGTATCTTGTTGATTTTCTGAAAGCGCCAACTCTTAGTTTTGTTGATTCTTTGTATAGTTCTCTTTGTTTCTAATTGGTCGATTTCAGCTCTGAGATAATTTCTCATCATCTGCTCCTTTTATAAGTGTTTGCTTCTTTTTGTTCTAGAGCTTTCAGATGTGCTGGTTAAGTTGCTAATGTAGGATCTCACTAATTTCTTTATGGAGGTATTCAGTGCTATGAATTTTCCTCTTAGCACTGCTTTCATTATGTCCCATAAGTTTGGGTATTCTATGACTTGATTTTCATTAAATTCTAAAAATTCTTCAATTTCTTTCTCTATCTCTTCCCTGACCAAGTTATCATTGAGTAGAGAGTTATTCAATATGTGGGCTTTCTCTTGTTTTTCTTACTGAAGACAAGCTTTCTTCTGTGGTGATCTGAGAGAATGTATGAGATATTTCAATCTTTTTGCAGCCTTCGAGGCTTGTTTTATGTCTGACTATATGGTTTATTTTTGAGAAGGTACCATTAGGTGGTATATATTCTTTTGTTTTAGGGTGAAATGTTATGTATTTATCTCTTAAATCCATTTGATTAATTACTTCTGTTAGTTTTACTGTTTCTGTTTAGTTTCTGTTTCTATGACCTGTCCATTTGTAAGAGCAATGTTGAAGTCTCCCGTTATCATTGTGTGAGGTCAATGTGTGCTTTGAACTTTTAGTAACAATTTTTTTTTTTTACAAACGTGGGTGTCTTTGCCATAACTGATTTTCTAATTACTATCTTCTTTCTCCTTATACTTTGCACAATTTTGGCTTAGAATTCTCCATGTTTACACAATTTCTATCTCACCAGTTTCCCTAATTGTTGTTACTTTGAATTCATGGGTATTCACTTCATTCTTTCTAAGACACTTTAATATTGCTGTCCTTTATTTTTTCTGGCCAAGTGTTGCTGCCTAGCCTAGCATCAACAATTCTCAGGTTTTGCCTTGTTGTATTGGGAATGTTATTCTAAGGCTGAAATCTAAAGATAAAAATTCTCCATTGTGTGTTCCAGGTCTTCTGGGCAGACAGATTGAGAAAATATGTGTGCATGATTACGTACATCTGCATTTATTTTGTTTTCTTCATTGCATATGCATAGTCATCTTACTTATAAGTATAGATAATCCACAAACGAAATGTGATACACATATACATACAATCTGCATGCTTGTGTACACATAGACATTCCTCAGATAGTGAGGTTTAATTATTTTATATTTTTAGTTTTCAATGGAACAGAAGCAATAATCATTTGAAAGGAACTATATTATACACTTTGAATGTTGAACATTTTCTAGGCAAGTAATATGTAGCCCACTACCTCTTTAGATAGTGTGGACCAGCAGTGAATAGAAATTCCTTTTCAGCTACACAGTCAAAATGGTACTGTAACATACTGGGCTCCTAAATTATGTCACAGATTAGATATATAATATTCATGTTGTCAAATAAAAGTTATGGTTCACAGCAGGTTTATCATGATGTCATCTATCATATATAATTATACTATTTACTCATATATGAGTTACTGTCTGGGTTGAGGAATAAGTGGTGGAGGCACCAGAATTATATGAATGCATTGTTAATGAACCATACATTTACTTTACAATGATGTCAGTATCATGCTTTGTGTTGTATACATGTATGGGATATTTTAGGATGCATTGACCTATGATGATGTGCATGTGAACTTCACTTGCGAAGAATGAGCTTTGCTGGATCCTTCACAGAAGAGTCTCTACAAAGATGTGATGCTGGAGACCTGCAGTAACCTCATTGCTATAGGCAAGACAGTGCATGTTTGTATTTGTTTACATATATACACATATGCATATATATATGAATTCATACTTTGAATTATGTACAAACACAAAACCATTTATTATTGCCTTTCTCCACTATATTTCTTATTTCATTCCCAGTGAGAAGTTTGGATATAATTATATATACTCTCTTCATTTGTACAGTGAAACACTTGTAGCATATACAGAAGTCACCAAAGATGAGAAAAATATCAAGTAAGTTATACTTTTAATGTACAATATATTTATAATAATATATGTAACTCATTGTATATTTATCTAGATAGTATTTAACAAAACATTGAAATCAAACATCAGTTCAGGCAAGGCATTTGTATCTTAAGAAGTTAGACCCCAGAGAACCAAATAACCCTATTAAAAATGGGGTGCAATACTTAAGAAAGAATTCTCAACTGAGGAATACAGAATGGCTGATAAGCACCTAAAGAAATGTTCAACATCCTTAGTCATCAGGGAAATGCAAATCAAGACAACCTTGAGATTTCACTTCACACCAGTCAGACTTAGCCCTCTATCAGATGAAAGGTTGGTAAAGGTCTTTTCCCAATATGTTCGTTGCCATCTTGTCCTATTGGCAATATCCTTTACCTTACAGAAGCTTTCCTATTCTATGAGGATGAACCAGGGCACAGATACAGTATCCAAATAAACAATATCAGAAATGAAAGGGAAACATAACAACAGAAACTGAGGAAATCCAAAAAATCATCAGATTCTACTACAAAAGTCTATACTCAACAAAACTGGAAAATCTGGATGAAATGGACAATTTTCCTGACAGATACCAAGTACCAAAGTTAAATCAGGATCTGATAAACGATCTAAACAGTCCCATAACCCCTAAAGAAATAGAAGCAGTCATTAATAGTCTCAGAACCATAAAAAGCCCAGGACCAGATGATTTAGTACAGAGTTCTATCCGACCTTCAAAAAAGATCTATTACCAATACTCTCAAACTATTCCACAAAATAGAAACAGAAGGAACATTACCCAATTCATTCTATGAAGCCACAAGTACCTAAACCACACAAAGACTGAACAAAGAAAGAGAACTTCAGACCAATTTCCCTTATGAATATCAACACAAAAATATTCAATAAAATTCTTACAAAAGGATTCCAAAAACACATCAAAAAGATCATCCATCATGATCAAGTAGGCTTCATTCCAGGAATTCAGGGATGGTTCAGTATATGGAAATCCATCAACGTAATCCACTATATATAAAGAAACTGAAAGATAAAAGGCCATTTCTACATTCCCTAGAAAGAAAACATATAATAACCACCTGCAGCCCCAAAGCCCAGGGAACTGGGGTGATGACTCTTTGTAACTTCTTCAAGGTGATTATGGGCATTGAGATATTTTGAAGGGGGAGGGGGAGGGTAGGGAAAATTGGGGAGTTGGTTGACCTTAAGGAGAATACATCAATGATTGTATTAGTTTCTGATATCTGTGTGCTGACTGGATCCATCTGGAAGTCCGAGACATCAGGAGTTCAAGCAGGTCAGTTCAGCATGACAATGAGACTAACCAAGGCTGTATATTCTGTAATAGACAATTCTTATAACAAAAATTTTCATATCATCAAGATAAACTTTTTGAGCCAGTGGTGGCACACATCTTTAATCCCAGCACTTGGGAGGCAGAGGCAGGCTGATTTCTGAGTTAGAGATCAGCCTGGTCTACAGAGTGTGTTCCAGGACAGCCAGGGCTGAACAGAGAAATCCTGTCTTGAAAAACCAAAAATAAATAAACAAATAAACAAACAAACAAACAAATAAAACTCAACTCTAACTCTCAGTCTAATAATCTTAAATTTCTTGTGGATTTTTGCCCAACACGTTGGTTTTCCACCTGTTGCGGAAAATATTAAAAAGACAAACTCACCACTTTCCTATGCTGGAGCCAACAGTTCTCAGTCCTTTGTGTCTGGAGGCCATGTACTGGTGGGCAATGGCCAACATGTTTTTATCTCAAGGAGGCTCTGACTCAGAACTCTACAATCTCTCCACCCAGCTCACTAAATTACCACTGGCGAGTGTGCTTCCAATCCTCCATGGACTTTGTGGTGCACATCAGGCAAATGCATGCTTTGCTGTAGTACCTTTCTCTCTCCAGGCTTCTATTGTATGAATAGGTCCCATTTCCCTCAAGTTGTTTGTGGATTGCTTTATGAACTTTACAATCTAAAGACATACATTTTGCTTTCAATCAGCTTTATTCATTAGAACACAATAAAACCCAACCCGTAAAATGAAGTTGGTCAAGAAGACTCTATCTAATGAAAGGAGAATTTAAAAAAGCCACAAAATAAAACTATGCAAATTTAATTTTAAAAATTAAAAAGAAGAATTAGTTTGTCTACAGCAGAACCTCATGACATCACAATGAGGTACTGATGTTTTATGACCTCTTCTATATATAGCTCATAAGTTGTAAGGAAAAATAACAACTAATATGAAAACAAAAAAATGCTGCTAATCTCATTATTTTAAATTATTGAATCATCTACAGAAATGATAAATCTGACATATGAAGGGGAAAATATATTGCATCAATATATAGTAATGCTTGGTATAAATTAACATTCAAGTAGAGAATGCCAAATAGCTACCAGAATCTGGTTCTGAGGATAATCATGGTGAAGTTAAATCAAGATGGCCCTACAAATCACCAAGTCTTGCTTGACATATTTATCAAAAGTTGGAAGAGTACCAAACACAGGAGAAATCTAGTGCATAGGGGTAGATACCATATATCCAGCTAAAATATAAACAACCACAATATGAGGGTGTTCAAAATATGAAGTAGAAAATTCTCAGGGCAGTTGATCTGTTCTTATTTACTTTCAACTCAGCATCAAACTCCCTGGATCAGGCAGTGTTAGCTTCAGTGTTTATATCTGGATCCTATTTTATACTCCCTGCTTGATAATCCCCTACAAATTATAAATTGTTAGAACACTGGGAAAGAAACCAGGTATTGGAATAACTGGGGAAAAAAGCACTATAAAACATTTTGGTGGGATAATTTAACATGATAAAATTGTAAAGAAGAACCCCAAAATTAGTCTTTATAAAAAGTAAAGTCATACTGAATGTACAAACTTCAGTAGGAAGATTTTACAGCACAATAATTCAACCCAAAGTGGTATTTTACTGAACAGGAATACAGAGCTTAAAAAGTCTTTGAGAAATTATCAAGAAAGTTAAAATATATAGAGTAAGGATTAGAACTTGTAGTGTCAAAAAAGTCAGAAATAGACATGCATTTGCCTGAAATAGGAGTCCTGGAAAGAGTAAAAATACATATAGTGAGTGGAGAGGAAATACAAGTACTGTAAGGATCTAACAGACCCAAATGCTAAAGAGACAAAAAAATCATGTTAGAAACTTCCATAGCATTAAGGCTGATTCTTTTAAAAAGCCACAACTTAAACAAGGATTTTCAGAATAATGAGCCTATGAAATCAAATCAATCTGGGAGCTATGGGCAACATTTGGAAGAGCAGTGTGTCTTGGGTCCTCAGGTTGGCAAAAAAACCAAACCAAACCAACAACAAACTCTATTTTGTTCTTAAATTTTCATTTTTAGGTTGCAGAATCCAGTTGACATCAGGACATATCTTTGTAGGGTGGAATGTGAAAGTTTTTCTTAGGAATTTGGGGAAGGGCAGTAAAGAAGTGTCATGGGTTGTGGAGAATTATGATCTGAAGATAAATTTGAGTGAACACAGACAGACACAACATGCACCGCTGTGTAAGGAATGAAATTAGGGAACACAAACATCAAGATGCTCACACTTGTATTTTCCTATAGAGGGTCAGTGAGTTCATAGAACACTAACTTTCACTACCACACAAGCTGCCTTCTGTGTGGCTAATGCTCCCTCCCCCCTGTAGATTTTCCTTCCCAACAAAAGGGGCAGGAAGATGATGGGACAATGTTTTCCAAGGGCAAAAAGTAGCTAATCTGGCAACTATCACAATTTTAAATCAAGTAATTAAAATACATTGAGAGTTTATATGTAAAACTATTAATTTATGCATAAAAGTACACTATATAAAATTTAACTGAGATGTATTCAAGGAAATATGTAAAATTTGGATGAGTAATAATTTTATAAAAGTACTGTCATCTATAAACAGAAAAAATAGAAAATATATCACATAATTACAAACTATAATAGCAGTAGATATCAATCTTGTAAGGTAATGGGCCTAAAGGGTACAAGAGAATCTTATAGTAGTATCTGGTCTGTCAAGAGAAAAACAGTTAATGACTGAAATCTTTCAGGGAAACCTTGCATAGGTTAGTGTAGCTGATGGATAATCACAGTACTAAAAACAAAGTATGTAATGTTCAAACCAGCAAAAGAAAAGTTTGCTTCTGAGAATGAAAAAAAAGAATGAATGAAATGAGTGTGAGATAAAATATTAATGGAGCTGTGATTAATATACATGCAAAGTGATTCAAGTCAGTCTTACCTGCAATGGACCCAAGCATGTTTACTGACAATAGGACATGGCTTTCTGAGAGCATGGGCATATCAAGTCTATTATATGGTTGTTCTGTTCTGCCAGCATATATGTTCAAAGGTAGCCTGACAGGAGCAATACTGCCTTTTATGACTGATATATTGACATACAATGTCCTTATTGCTGCTAGCTAAACTGAAGCAAATGCACTCCACTCTTGATTAAAGAGGTATAAATTTACAAGATTCAAAAGACTTTATGCTACTGGAAAATTTTATTGTGGGCATCTTTATAATTTAATTTGTAAAATTTCTTCATATGTACAAACCATGGAAGTATCTGTTTCCTAACGTTGGTTTATCCTTTATGCCAGTGGGTCCCTGCAATGTAAGAGTATATTAAGTCAACCAGATTTAGGTCTTCATGGTGCCCCATAGATACTGACACTTGTATAGAACTTCTTTGATGTATTTCAAATTTAAAAACAAATAAAAAATGGGTTGTCCTTTCTCCCCCACAAAACACAATAATGAGACAGCCATAAATTAACAAAAGTAGATACTTCTATACAAGAAAGCTCCTCTCAACAGTTAGTGTTTAATAGAACTTCAGAAATTATAAGTACACATGGTGCCAGTTCACATTTGGATGAAGATCTTTCTGACAAGCAAATCAAATTAGATGTGATATCCTTTCCTTGAGCTCTGGGTTTGGAACTCTGACATCTCTAAAATTGTTCTTGCAACTTGTTACATGTCTCTGGTTGATTTCTGCCTATTTCTTGCAAAAGGTTATAAAAGGCTCTGTATTTTCATGATATATGTATTATTTATATTTATATTATTTTTATAGTTTTATATTGTTTATAAAATTCATATTATTTATATAATATATTTATATTTACTTACATTAAATATAAAAATTAAAATAAATATATGCTTTATATATTTATATAATATTTATGTATATTCCATATATATATACACACACACATACATGTTTTTCCCCTACTTTCAATTCAAGATATCTTTCTAAATACATGATCTTGATGCATATGAAATTGACTTTTATGCATTAAATAAAAGCCACATCCAGAAAACACTTTCATTAGAGTCTCCCTTTGAAAAGCCTTTCCACTTGGGAGAACATTTGAAGAGTATTCAAGACTCAAGGAGCTTGTTATTAAAATTCTTTAAAGGCTTTTAGGCACATTAAAGGCTCTGTGATTTCTCTAAGTTATTTAACAAATGGTTTTAAATTTTTGTGCTTAGTTTCAATTTAGTCATGAGAAATTTTCCCTATAGTAACTCAGAGTGATCATAACCTATGGCTATCACTGGCTTTAAAAATCTTCCTCTAGTAGAATTAAGAAAAGAGACAATTTCAGGCACAAACTCAGCAAACCAGGGACCAGTTATAGCTAAAGTTTTCCTCTCATTTTATATTCACAGCTAGGAGCTGATAAAATGTGCACTCAAAATGTTGCTTAGAAACATCCTTAGCCAGATCATCTAGTTCATTATATGTCTAAATTTTGTTCTCAAAGTTGTCAGATTTATATTTTTGCTTCTTCCAACTAATTGTCTTTCTTTCCAACTCCTATTAATCTCGCACTTATAGCCAGGTCCCTAAAGCATGGTTTTATTATATACTCTATGCTTTGAGTAGCAGTTTCCTCAAGGCACTTGCCTCTGTCTCTGACCAATGAACCAACCTGTTACAAAACATTTTAAATTTTGCGCATGATGCCATACCACTTTACTACTGATATGCATGTGTGTAACAAACAACTCTAGAAGTTAATGAGTTAACTCTTTCATTGAATTCACTGACTGTGAAAAAATAATTCAAGATAGAGAATGGTTTCCTGCTATTCCCTAGCAATTAAAAGTTCTGTGCGAAGGAGTTGGAAGTAGACACTGCATATTCTAAAGAAAAAATATCTGGAGACTTCCATACCTATACGCATGTTAGATGGTCCTCATTCTCACTAGATATCTCTAATGACAATTAGTTGATAAATAATCTCTCTGTTACATATATTCAGGATCTCTACATAGATTGAGCATCATGACATCATGAAGATTTTGCATTTTTTGCATGATATTCAGAGGTATGAAGTTAAATGTTCCAAATAATGTGCTGGGAAGTTTCTTACATTGGTTTGATAGTAACAATTTAAAAGAAAAGAAGAAATACACTGGATCACTGTAAATCCAAGAAAACAGAAGCAGTCCATTATCATGGTAAATTTTTAACCCAATTTACCCAATCAATGAATTCACAACTCAATTAATTGGTATACAAGCTACTATCCTAGATTGGGTAAATCTACCACTACACTCCTCTATTTCAATCTATTAGATCTCATATGACTTGCAATTTGTCCAAGTCATGTGCTTCAGCTCCATCTTCCTTCCACCTCAACCTCCTATCTTCATCTTTTGTCCTCTTCTTCGGTCTCCTTCCCCTTCTCCTCTCTCCCTTTCTCCCCCAAACTTTTCAGCTCCACCTTTCTGTCTGTTGCCTTAGCCTTTATTTGAAAAGTTTAGGTGGGGAGAAGGTTCACAAGGCACCTGTATAAGTGATTCATTCCTCATCTGCAGTGCCTTCTATGAAAGTAGAATTAGCATCAACATACAAGACCAGGGCTATCCACAACACTCCATGTCTGAATGATTCTCTTGATAGGAGCCTTGGGTGATATTGAAAGTCATGACGAAATAATTAAGTGTAGCCAAGTAGCTTACTTTATGACAGGCAGGAAACAGTGACAGACAGAAGAGAGAACCAGATGCATCTTTTTAGAACTTATTTTCCCAAACTACACCATGCCTATTACTTTTCAATTCACAAAAATGTCAACAACATTACATTAATTGTAAATATGCTGAAGGATTCATCAATTTATTGTGTCAAAAGAGTTAATATTTAATCACTTAAGGACCACCAGCAGGCATTAAAATTCCAAACACATGAACCTATGAAATACAATGATACCCAAAACATGACATAATAAGAAACATGAGGCAAAAGTGAATGGGGATGGGATAGGAAGGGTCTGGAGAGGAACCTGGAAAAGGGAAACCATTTGAAATGTAAATAAATAAAATATCTGATAAAAGAAAATAATTAAAAAACAAACAAACAAAAAAGGAAACATCAATTACCATGATCTGAATTTATATGACTTGTTGAAAAATCAAAACTTGTGCTGAATAATGTTGGTTCATGTGTTTTAATGTAGCTTTTTTTTTTTGAGGTAGTCTAGTGAGGAACCTATTGGGTTATATCAACATGGCTCATTCACATAGCTATTATCTTAGTACTGGGTACAGTATGTGAATTCATCCAGTGACCATATGTGCATGTACACACAGGTGGATGTGTATTTTAAGAGGCATGCATTCTTTGGAAGTGTACATAAATTCATGATTTATATGGGATTCCCAACACACCATTCTATTTGGAAGCATGGTGCTTCAACTTCAAGAAATGTTATCTCAGTAGTATCAAATAGAAACTATTTTGTCTCTGTTAACCCAACTTGCCATCATTTCTTCAATATCCAGTCATTGACTCAAATATGAAAGGGGAAATCCATCTCAGACTGAAAAAAATATCCAAGAACCATCAAAGGGAAATAATGCACATGTAGCATTTAAAGTTTATCTTAGATCAGGTATACCGAGTGTTGGATATAAGGTAACCAAGGAAACAGTAGCTGTATCTTGGTAGCTGTCGTTAGGATCACAAATCCAGTCATGTTCTTTCTGCTACATCAGATATGAATGGAACAGGACACTTTCT
>JADRCD010227511.1:0-19568 GCA_019843815.1 Montemys delectorum
ATATTCAATCATCAAATCTAAACACTATTGTGGATGCCAGCAAGTGTTGGACTACAGGAGCCTGATATAGCTGTCTCCTGAGAGGCTCTGACAGTACCAGACTAATACACAAGTAGAGGCTCACAGCCATCCATTGGACTGAGTACAGGGTCCCCAATGAAGGAGTTAGAGAAAGGACCCAAGAAGCTGAAGAGTTTTCAGCCCCTTAGCATGAACAACAATATAAACTAACTATTACCCTCAGAGCTCCCAGGGACTAAACCCCCAACCAAAGAGTACACATGGTGAGATTAATGGCTCCAGCAGCATATGTATAGCAGATGATGGCCAAGTTGGTCATCAATGGGAGGAGAGGCCCTTGGCCCTGTGAAGGTTCTATGCCCCAGTGTAGGGGAATGCCAGGGCCAGTAAGCAGGAGAGGGTGGGGTGGTGAGCAGGGGGAGGATGGAGGGAACAGAAGTTTGTTTTAGTTTTTGTTTTTTTCTTTTCTTTTCTTTCTTTATTTATTTATAGATGGGAAACTGGGAAAGGAGATATTGTAAATAAAGAAAACATCTAATAAAAAAGGAAATAATTTCAATTCATAATTCATATAAATATATCTTTGTCAAATATATAGTAAAACCTCTAAGTCACAAGGTAAATGTAGATTGAACACAAACACATGAGAGAAATAAACACACAGAGAAAGGGATAAAGTGGAGTCAGAAAAAGCAACTTCCAAAGAGAAAACAAAGGAGTGCAAATATTAAAACATTCATTGTTAGTTGGGCAGTGGTGGTGCATGCCTTTAATCCCAGCACTTGGGAAGCAGAGGCAGGTGGATTTCTGAGTTCGAGGCCAGCCTGGTCTACAGAGTGAATTCCAGGACAGCCAAGGCTACACAAAGAAACCTTGTCTAGGAAAAGCAAAAAAAAAAAAAAAAAAAAAATCATTGTTATACAGCATTGCCAAAGTAAGAAAATGATAATTTTTTTGTCCTTTGGGCAGATGTGTACAGTGGTGTAATATGTTTCAAAGTTAATTTGACAAGAATAAATCTAGGTACTGGATAAATCTGTCTAAAACATAGTACTAATATACACAGCCTTCCTACAAAACTTTAGAAACAATTTAAATACTTAACAAAAATGACATGGGTAAATTTGGTCTGGAACAGTATAGAATAAGAGACAGGCAGCCAAGAAAAGATTCATGCACATGTAGAAAAAAATGTTCTATATGTATCAAAAAGGAAAATATGGTGTAATGGGAAAAGAGATGAATTCGTTGTATAAAGTTAGTGTCTTAAATGTAATTGTTTTCCATGATAAACTTATAAAAGTATAGATTTAAATATTTCATATAGTGTACCATATTTCCAAATATAAATGAAGGAATTAGATCACCTGAGAATGAAGTGTACCTGTGAGGCCTTGAGTGTTCTATAACATAACCCCAGAAATATGTTATATGAGGTTGATATCAGAGTTCTCTTGAATTTCAGGAGAAAATGTCATTGAGCAGGTAACTAAACTGAACAATTTTAATCACAACTTCGCATCATTCTTCTTTGAAGAAATTTCATACTCTATGTTTCATGGAAGGCTAATGTTCAAACTGATCATTCTGTGAGTTCACAGACTCCTAGTGTGAGGAGTGAAGATGAGCAAGGACATTGGGGAGGGAACTCCTTAAGTGGTTAAAAAAAGTACTAGCCTAACCATGAGATTGGAAAAGCAAGACCTTTATGTTTACAATACCATGTGTCCAACCCAGTGCTGGTATTACTCAAGGAAGGAGGGAATAATAGACCAGTAGCCACTCTAGGCTAACAGAATGTGAAGGATTTTGGAAGAGAAAGTGACACCTTAGTTAACATTAGAATAATGCTAGTTAGCTTCAGGAAAGTAGTTTTATAGTTGCAGTGGTGAACAAGGAAGCAATAAAACGCCAATAAACAAATCCTTAGCCTGGAACTAGACATACCATCCATGGACCAAAAATGTGGTCTAATAAAAGCTGATGAGTCTGACTTTCCCAGGGATATTTTGTATATTGGTCTAGTTGTCAGTATCAGTAATAAAACTAAGAGGTAATAGACACAATTCTCTTCTCCACTCACAATACTTTAGAATTCTTATTTCATATAATGGAACTCAGAAGTGCATTTGAAAAATCCCTTAAACTCCATTTGAGGAATCATAAATGAAGACACCAAAAATAAGTTGACCTTACTGGAAAATTCCTACTACACAAAAATAAATGAACTACAAAAGCAAAACCATGAGAATAATTTGTGGTCATAGGAACATACTTTCATTCAGCAGATTAATTCTAAATGATTAACAAATAGAGTGTTTAAAATTTTACCTCAATTAATTTATTTCACAGTTACATAACATTGTTAGATTTCAAAATGACAAGTATTTTAAATGAAGTAATTAACAATAAAAGTGTTAAAAGCTGGGTTAAAAATGTAAAGTGGTTTCTTGTAGTTTCTATTAGCTCCTGTGCTCAGGAGGATGGGGGGGGGTGATAAAATCTGGAAATAAATAAATAAATAAAAGTAGACTGAATATATTGTGACTTATCTAAAATATGTGACATGAAATGGTATTGGGATAATTTTAGGGTTTCTGCAAAGACATCTCTGAGTCGTTTGTTATCTTAGGGAGAAGCCTTCAGAATGGTTGAGATTTATATCAGCTATGAACCCTGTATCTACAGAGTTTACTGTATTGAACTGATTTCTTTCTATTCCTGGATTATTAAGGTTTTGTATTTTATTTATTTTATTTTTATAATCATGAAAAATTGTTCAACACTATTGAACTATGATCACATGACAGAGACAATTCTCACTTAGATATGAGTCACGATCTACATGGCTTGTTCAATTTGATGAGCCCATTTCTTATAAAGGTTGTTTAAACTGGTAACATCAGTCATATAAGCTTGTAGTTTTCTTTTCTTATAGTAGCTTTTCTTGGATGAACCATCAGAATACTGCCGCATTCATAAAATAAATTAGGAACTATTCTTGCTCATTAAGTGTTTTGCAGACTTAAAGAAAAAGTTATATCATCTCTCCATTTTTATTGGCTCCCAGAGATAACCTGACCATGGGAGGCTTTTGTTTATTGAATCCAAATCTTTATTAGATCTATCTGTTCAGGTTTCCTATTTGTGCATTATTCAAAATTTGTATATCAACTATTGCCAATAATTTATCCATTTATTGCATGTTATGCAATTGATGGCAGGTTTATACGCAATATTTCTACAATCATTTTTATCGTATCAATAGGTATTTCTGCTTTTATCAATTTTTATTCACATCTTTTAAAAAATGTTAAAAATCTAATTTTATATTCATTTTTTTTTTTTACTTTTTTCTATTTTCAAGTATTTCTACTCAGATTTTTATGGTTTCCTGTTGAGTTTCTCCTTGTCCATTCTATCCCTTCCTGGTGCCCTGACCTGTGAACCTTCACTAGAGAGGCTTGTTTTCCTGAAAGCAGGTGTACATTGCTATAGACGTCCCACTTAGTAATGCTCTTGCTTTACCTGTCAGGATTTGATATGCTGTGGATTTGCTTTTATTTCATTTCAGTGTTTTAGGTTTTATTTTATAATGTATTTTTTATGAAATATTTTTCCAATAGTTTTATTTTAGGAGCCTTGTTTGCTTCTTATTAATTTTAAGAGTTTTTTTTTTTAATGTTTACATGTTAGTTCTTGGATAGATATAACTTTTATCAACTTTTTTTTTTTGGGTTTCACATTTGTAACAATTTATTTTAGAGGTAAGTTGGAAACGATCAGCAGAAGAAGTGCACCATTAAATTAAAAAAAAAAAAAACACTGTTAACAGATGTGATTAAAAGTTTTTTGATTTGCATTTCCATGATGACTGGACTTTTTTTATTAGATATTTTCTTTATTTACATTTTAAATGATATCTCCTTTCCCAGTTTCCAGTCTGGAAAAAAGCAAAACAAAAACAAAAACAAGAAAAAAAAAAAAAACAGTTCCCTCCCCCCTCTTCCTGCTCACCAACCCAACCTTTCCCACTTCCTGGCCCTGGCATTCCTTTAACTCAAGAAAAAGGAAGACCAAAGTGTGGATACTTCGTTTCTTCTTAGAAGAGGGAACAAAATACCCATGGAAAGAGTTGCAGAGGCAAACTATGGAGCAGAGACTGAAAGAAGGACAATCCAGAGACTGCTCCACCTGGGAATACTTCCCATATTCAATCACCAAACCCAGACAGTGAGTTAAAACATAATAATAAAAGAAAAAAGAAAATGAAAGAGTGCTTGAAGTTTGCATCTTTCCAAGAAATGGCAAATCAAATTGTTATCATTTATGAATTAACAGTGAAGTTTTAATAAGATCTCTATCAACTTCATGCTCTTTTTTTTTTTTTCATTTTAAACTTTTATTATTAGTCTAAATGAGGCACTCCTGAGCCTATCGATAATTTAGGAAGAAATTTCCATAGAAACAATATTGGATCTTTGTATTTTTTGTTTAAAATATCTCTCCACCTATTTAGAACTTCTTTCATATCATTCACCACTTGTACATAGTTTGTAAATTTGTACATGCTCTGTAGCTTTTTTCACTTGTATACATTGGTTAGTTTGTAGTGGAGTATTTCACTCATGTGAGATGCAGATGTAAATGATACTGTGTTAGCTTAATGATCTGTGCTTATTATTTGAAAAATTTACATGTAAATAAAATATACCTTTATTATCTTCATCCTCACTTCCCCTGGAACTTTCAAATGGTTGCTTCCAAACTTCAAGCACTCTTTCATTTTCTTTTTTCTTTTATTATTATGTTTTAACTCACTGAGTTCAATAGTTGCTGCCCAAATGCTTGACCACAAGGATCAACTGCTGGATATTCAGGAGCCTCTCAGTAACCCCCATATAGAGAAATGCCTTTCACTCCCCAAGTCACCAACTGCCAAGAACCTAGATACCTTTCGGTGTTTACCCCAAACTTGTGTTGGAACTTCAGAGGGGTTGACCTTGTGCAGATAACCACAGCTGCTTTAGTGCGTGAAGGCAGTGGCCATATCATATCCAGAAGACTGAGCTTCACATCACTTCTTTCTTTCCGCCAGTCTTTAGACTCTTTTTACCCAAATTTCCAAGATACTCCTGGGTTTCACTAGAGGATACCTCAACCACAACTTAAGGAAGAAAGGCTGTATATAAAACATTGTAGTCTATGACTCCCTTAGAAGTGATGACAGTGGGAATTCAGAATTTGAGGCAGCTGGTCTCATTCCATCAGGGCTCTGAAAGAAGACAGCAATGACTGTTGGTACTTAGCTCCTTTTATTCTGTTTAGACATCCCGTATAGAGAAGGATGCTGGACACATTTAGGATGTGATCTCTTATCTCAGTTAACCCAATCATAAATCCTCTTATGGACATGTCCAGAGCTGCAATTCCATGCTGATTATAGATTCTGTAATGTAAATAATCAAGATTAAACATCACAGTTCCTAAAGGGAAAGTACCCTTTTCTTAAATAAAATTAAGAAAAACTCAAACAAGTTAATCTCATTTCATAAGGCATTAGGTAGATGGGTAGTTGAGCTGGCTAGTTTTGTGTGTCAACTTGACACAGGCTGGAGTTATTACGGAGAAGGGAGTTTCAGTTGGGGAAGTGCCTCCATGAGATCCAGCTATGGGGCATTTTCTCAATTAGTGATCAAGGGGGTAGGGCCCCCTTGTGGGTGATGCCATCCCTGGGCTGGAAGTCTTGGGTTCTATAAGAGAGCAGCCTGAGCAAGCCAGGGGAAGCAAGCCAATAAGGAACATCATTCCATGACCTCTGCATCAGCTCCTGCTTCCTGACCTGCTTGAGTTCCAGTCCTGACTTTCTTTGTGATAAACAGCAATGTGGAAGTAAGCTGAATAAACCCTTTCCTCCCCAACTTGTTTCTTGGACGTGATGTTTGTGCAGGAATAGAAACCCTGACTAAGACAGTAGTGTAATGTGAAAATAATCTGAAAACAAGAAATATGAAAAAAAATGACTTAACTAGATGTTTGAAAATAGAAATTCAAAATAATAGATAAATTTCTAGAGAAAATATAAGGGCAAACATCAGGTCAGTAAACCAGAAAATTATCACTCTATGAAAAGATCTGAGTTGACAAAATGAAAAGATACTTTAAATAGGATATTATGGAGAAATGAAAGCACATAAAATGAATTAAAATAAAAATTAAAATGCAGTTGAAGAGCTATAATCTAGCCTAGTAGATTAGAAATCTAGTTAAAAATAAAGGATTCAATGTTAAAAAAAAAACCATGAACCAAAATTTTTCAAAGCTTAACATTCACTTTAGAAGCATATTTAAAATTAACCAAATTAGAAATGAATAATATTGACTGATCTAATCAGCTAATACTCCTAATGTTATAAGAACATTTATTCCATTGATCTACCCACCTTTCACTGTAATAATACCATGCAGTTTTTATCACAATTGCTCTGTAGTACAACTTGAGGTCAGGGATTGTGATTCCACCAGAGGTTCCTTTATTGTTGAGAATAGTTTTGGCTATCCTGGGTCTTTTGTTATTCCAGATGAATTTGCAAATTGCTCTTTCTAAGTCTGTGAAGAACTGAGTTGGAATTTTGATGGGGATTGCATTGAATCTGTAGATTGCTTTTGGCAAGATGGTCATTTTTACTATATTAATCCTACCAATCCATGAATATGGGAGATCTTTCCATCTTCTGAGATCTTTGATTTTTCTCTACAGAGACTTGAAGTTCTTGTAACACAGATCTTTCACTTGCTTAGAGTCACACCAAGATATATTATATTATTTGTGGCTATTATAAGAGGTGTTGTTTCCTGAATTTCTTTCTCAGCCTCTTTATCATTTGAGTAGAGAAGGCCACTGTTTAAGTTAACTGCCTGGTATTGGTAGAGTGAAAGGCAGGTAGATCAATGGAATAGAACTGAAGACCCAGAAATGAATACACACATTTATGATCACTTGATCTTTGACAAAGGAGCTAAAACCATCCAGTGGAAAAAGACAGCATTTTCACAAAATGGTGCTGGCTCAACTGGCGGTTAGCATGTAGAAGAATGCAAATCTATCTATACTCTTCTCCTTGTACAAAGCTCAAGTACAAATTGATCAAGGACCGCCACATAAAACCAGATAACCTGAAGCTAATAGAAAAGAAAGTGGGGAAGAGCCTTGAGCACATGGACACAGAGGAAAATTTCCTGAACAGAACACCAATGGCTTGTGCTACAAGATCAAGAATCAACAAATGAGGCCTCATAAAGTTGCAAAGCTTCTGTAAGGCAGAAGAAGATGTCAATAGGACAAAACAGCAACCAACAGAATGGGAAAAGATTTTTACCAAGTCTAAAACTGATAGAGGGCTAATATCCAATGTATACAAAGAACTCAAGAAGTTAGACTCCAGAGAATCAAATAACCCTATTAAAAATGGGGTACAGAGCTAAACAAAGAATTCTCAATTTAGGAATACCAAATGGTTGAGAAGTACCTAAAGAAATGTTTAGCATCCTTAGTCATCAGGAAATTGCAAGTCAAAACAACCCTAAGATTCCACCTCACACCAGTTAGAATGGCTAAGATCAAAAACTTAGGTGACAGCAGATGCTGGCAAGGATGTGGAGAAAGAGGAACACTTCTCAATTGCTGGTGGGATTACAAGCTGGTACAACCACTATTGAAATCCATTTTGCGGTTCCTCAGAAAATGGGCATAATACTACCTGAGGACCCAGTTATACTACTCCTGGGCATATACCCAGAAGATGCTCCAATATGTATTAAGGACACATGCTCCACCATGTTTATAGCAGCCTTATTTATAATAGCCAGAAGCTGGAAAGAACCCAGATGTCCTTCAGCAGAGGAATGGATACAGAAAATGTGGTACATTTACACAATGGAGTACTACTCAACTATTCAAAAAGATGAATTCATTTAGGCAAATGGATGGAACTAGAAAATATCCTAACTCAATCACAAAAGAATACACTTGGTATGAACTCACTGATAAGTGTATATTAGCCCAGAAATTTGGAGTACCCAAGATACAATGCACAGGCCACATGAAACTCAAGAAGGAAGCCCACAGTGTGGATACATTGGTCCTTCTTAAAAAGGGGCTCAAAATACCCATGTTAGGAAATATAGAGACAAAGTTTGGGGCAGAAAGTGGGCATAATACTACCTGAGGACCCAGTTATACCACTGAAGGAAAGGCCATCCAGTGACCGTCCCACCTAGGCATCCATCCCATATACAGTTACCAAACCCAGACACTTGTGGATGCTGACAAGTGCTTACTGACAGAAGCCTGCTATAGCTGTCTCCTGAGAGATCTGCCAATGCCTGACTAATACAGAAGTGGATGTTCACAGCCATCCATTGAACTGAGCACAAAGTCTCTAAGGAGGAAGCAGAGAAAGAACCCAAGGATCTGAATGGTTTTTCAGTTCCATAGGAAGAAAAACAACATGAACCAACCAGTACCCCTAGAGCTCTCAGGGTCTAAACCACCAATTAAGGAGTACACATGGGGGGACCCATTGATATATGTAGCTGAGGACGGACTTGGGAGACATCAATGAGAGGAGAGGCCCTTGGACTCCTTAAGGCTTTATTCCTCAGTGTAAGGGAATGGCAGGACAGGGAAGGGGGAGCAGGTTGGTTAGTGAGCAGGGAGAGGGGGAATGGAATAGGGGTTTATTGGAAGGGATAAAATTTGCAATGTCAGTAAAGACAATATGTAATAAAAAGAGAGAAAGAAAAAAGAACATTTATATCTTATAACTGTACTTATTCAAATATAATTTAATACTTTAAATATAGCATTTTGTGTTCTTTATGGCTTGTAGTATCAGAGGTAACATGCTTATAGTTTTCATACTGATTCTTGCTTATAGTCCTTCTTATCTTTCGATGATTTTTAAAATTAAGATTCTAGATACAGGTATAATATATAGACAGCTCAAGTTTCAAAATTCACAGTATTTTTCACATATCGTATTTGCTTTGTGGCAGACAAAGCTAAGTGTGTTTCATATATTTACTAAAGAAAATATCAATCACAGGGGAAATTAAATTTTATCTTACAAAGCAAGGCTCAAAGTTAAAATGAAAAAGGAAAAACCAAACATGAAATTCTATAAAAATCAGATTCTCAAATGCCAAAGTAGCACTACCAGCAATATTAGACCGAGTGTGGGGTATTAGAGTTCTGAATAAGAGTTCCCTAAAAATACCATAAATACACAAAGTAAAAAGATTGGAACTCTGAAGAAAGAAACCTTTAAAGAAAGAACTTTTAAGAAACTTTGGGTTGAAAAAAACACTTACACTCTCTCTACCTCTCCACAATGCTCATCTGTCTTCAAGGAAAAAGATGGCCAAAAGCCACAGATTAGAGAAGTTATATACAAGAACATGCAGGATGTAGCTGTGAAGGCTTTACAGTAGGGCAGCATGCCCCAAAACCTTTTACTTATAACCACTACTATATTAAGAAAATTTCTGGTTTCCGGATGAGTCTGGAGAGTTAATAGTTGACTTTTTGTGAAAGTTATTATTCAAATCTGTAAAACGTTGAAATCAGACGCCTTAGACACATATTTTTAATATCATTTTAAACCTGGTGTATGTGCACATGTGTGTCTGTACAAACACTTTAGTGAAGTTGCCCAAGGTGGCTGAATATATTGGATTTCCCTGGAGTTGGGTTATAGGTGTTTGAGAGCAACCTAATTTGGGTGATGGGAACCAAACCTGTGAGAGAAGCAGTGAACTCTCTGATTGTTGAGTCATCTCTTCAACATCAAGAATATTTTAATATATAATTCAGCAAATGATGCAGGTGAGTGTTCATCAATGTTTATTTCTATAGGAGTACTATATATGTATTACTCCTATATATAACAGGAATACTTTTAAAGTTTTCTCTTTACATATGTAGTGTCTATAAGGACATTTATTCAGAAAATGACCATAGTTATTGAATTAAATTAAATAGCCAAATTTTGTCAGAATATACTAAATAATTTTTATGTCCCAAATGTAAAGCTCTCACTTTCTCTTTCATTTTCAGTGTTAGTAGAAAGTGGAACTGTCATTTCCTTTGTGGGTTATATCAATTCTGGATATTGTAACATTTACAGAAATATTGTTGGACTTGTAGACCTACCAATAAACAAAGTGGTGAGTTTCAACTTATTTGCTTCTTTTGAGAATTAACTACTCTAATGACTTATGGATGCTGGATAACATTTTCTCATACATACTGAACATCATACATTGCAGTATCCTTAGATAATGAATTGCCACATGCAGATGAAAGAATCTACGCTAAGTTGCATGAATCTCAACGTAGGTGATATGAAAACATCTAACCCCAGAAAGTTCAATGTTCTTATTTCACTTTTATTAACCAGGCAAAAAGGAGTCATTGTAACAGAAAAAGAACGAGTGATCATTTCTCTTTTACTATTTAATAAGATTCAATTAAATATGTAATTTAGCTTATACTCTGACACTTCTGTGGTATTCAGAAGAAAGCTTTACCATTTGCAGAAATGACAAAGATTTAAGCTGTTATGACTTGATTTCAACATGCTAAAGACTTCCACCTTGTTCAAGTGCCTGTCAAATACTTGTCTTGGGGGGGGGGATATTTGTTTTTCCATGTTTACTGTTACCTGATCGTCATGGTTTTAATACCGATTAGATCTCCCAGGAATGATGCCATCAACCTCCCTCCCTCTTCAGAACCATCTGTACTGAAACTGCAGCAAAGTCTACCACAAGGAGCCTGACTTGAAATAAACTACTAGATTATTCAATTGAAATCACCATTTTTATTAAGAAACATAATAATTGGAGATATAGTTTCCAGAATACCCAGTTGTGATATGTAGATGGACCTGAGATTAATTCACAGTAACATACTTATGAGCAAACACACCCACACAATAAAAGAAGAAAGACAAGAGTGAATAGCTATCTCAGGTTACACCACCACTTAGAGCCATTTTATTTTCTCATCTCCATCCTTTCAGTTACTCCAATAATTGCGTCTTCCACCTAAGACTGAAGTTTGTTACAGTTGGTAGCTCACAAAATATGGTTAAGTTATACTCTGTACTATTCTTGGCTCTTTGAAAACTTGAACTAGTTCAACATTGCTCAGATATCTTAACACATACACAAATGAAATGCAGGTTAGTTAGGTGGCTCAGCTTGACACCAAGCCTGACAAACTGAGTTCTAACTCTGGAACCCACACGGTAAAAGAAGAGAACTAAAATTGTCCTCAGTCCTCTCCATGCATATTATCATCACCATTACCATCATCATCATCAGTCATCTCATATCCACACATATTCTCAACTAGTAGACATTAAAATAATGTAATAGCTGGATAACTAAATGATAGTGTTGTCAGCTACCTTTCATATACTGAAGGGTACTTGAGTGTATTATTGCTTTAACATAAAAGGAATAATATAAAATGAATTTAAAAAAATGTAAATATTTCCTCTGAGGTCAATAAACTTGGCTTTAAATTTCTTTTAGCTAGATCTTTTATGAATTGCTGAGTTTCTGATAGTAATGATTATGTGAATATTTTTATGAAAACTCTATTGTCATTCATTATCTTTTACAGAAAAAAGTTAAAGAACTTGTTTATGTGGGGAAACTTAAGGAGAAGGAATCCTTTGGTGAGATCAGTATTCTTCTTCAAGAACCCTTCACATGCACAATTATTACTGGACGAGAAGTTGAGATGGCAGTTATTGAAGATAAGGACATACATGGTAAATGCATGAATGTCATTTAACTCTTGTGCCATTTAATTACAGGGGTTTTTGAAAAGGGAAGGGACTTTTAACTGAAAACTTGAGACATACAAGTTGAGTGTAGATATGTACATAATAGTGCTAAGAAATATATGAAATAGAATGTAGATGGATATATGGTAGATAATTGTGCCCCTTACAGTATTCTGATTCTGTTCTTCTACTTTCAGTTTATTGAATTTACTAGTCTTTTTGATAATTCACTGTTAAATGTAGCAGTCCTGGCTTAACAGAATGATTTATACTATACTTAAGGTGTTTCTTTGATGATTTTGAATCAGGTAAAATATGTACAATGCTAATGTACAAAGACCCAAACATACACATATACATTCATATACCAGCATAGCACACACACATGCAAAGATGCACACATATATATGCACATCCAAATTTTGCAATATTTAAGTCAAATACTGAAACCTTAGGGCTCTAATAATAAAGAATAGTGATGCTATCACAGATTAAGATATGCAATTGAATATAAGCAGAAATGAATAGTGGTTAAGCCATTACCCAGTATAATTCTAAGGCTTATCTGTACCCTCATGCTAAAGAATGTCATATACTATTAAATAATATAATAGGAGACATTTTTGGACATTAAAATTGGTGAAAGATTTTTCTTACACTACCTCAATGGAACATTATGCTTGGATTCCAAATTTTGAGTATATAACTCATCTGGAGAATGTACAACCTATGCTTGCTAAAAGTTTACTCAAATGAAAAGGCTAATCCAATCTTATGCCTGTTATTAAAAAGTGTGGGTTTGAAGTGTTATTTGTTAATTTTCTTCATGCCTGTGTCATTCAAATACAACTCCCTTGAAATTAAATTATCACTTAACAACACTAGCTATGAATTAAAACAGTAATTCCTTCAGCACTTGGCATGTTTTTCTTTCATTAACAATATTAATGGGGTACATACACACATCAGATATCCTTTTATTTAAATAAAGAATTCACACATTACTATCATTCAGGGCTTTACAGAGGAACAGCACCAACTGAATATTTATATATGTAAAGGAGATTCACTGGGAAGCACCTCATGTGGAACCAGGAGTTCATGAAGCCAAAAGGAGTTCTCTTTGCAAAAGCCAGTGCTGTTAATCAGTTAAAGACTGAGGCATGAGAATAAGGGAAGCTCTTTGTGGAACTAGTTTTCCCCTAGTCTGAGACTAAAAATCTGAAAAGTTGTGTATGTGTTTGTGTGTGTGTGTGTGTGTGTGTGTGTGTGTGTGTAGGGAGTTGGGTGAGTGGATGTGTGTTTGTGTGAATGCACATACTTATGCATACACTTGTACATGTAGTGAAGAAATTTAGTAAGTTTTGGATTATGAACATTTGATAATCTTTTCCCTTAGTGAATAGAAACATCTCAGAATAAGGAGGCATATAGAAATTAGAGATACTGAAGGGGAGAGAATTCATGCTGTATGTGTTTTTGTAGCTCTGCTGATACATTGAATAATTGAAGTTTACCTTGTCACATTGATGACTGTGAGTTTTCCTTGCTCTGTCTTCCAATCCCTAATTAGTATCCCTTCAGATATGAATCCCTTTTAAAGACATCTTTATACACATACCTGAAAAGGTTTTTCATCATATATCTGAAATTGCATAGCCCCATCAAACTGACACATAAAATTAATTATCAAACACATGAATGTATCTTTTTCAAGCATTTATTAGAATCTCCTTTGCCACCCAGCAGCCCAAATTTAAATAGATGGTATAGTGCGGAGATGGGATTGTTCATGGGCATGCTATTCATCTTCTAACATTTATTCTATAGTTCGTATATTTTAAGACTGATTTCACAAGGCTACTGTCACACTATTTCCTTGATTCATTAGTCTCTAGGGAGAATTATGATTAGGAACTATATTTTCCCAAAATTTATAGGGCAACAGAATAATAAGTTTATTGTAGGATATATTTATATTTCCACATTGTAAGTATTTTATGTTTTATTTCAAGGGAATTAAAATACATTTAAAAAGCAAAAGTAGTTCTAGGAAATTAATGCATGGTTGGTTTTAAGGAACATATTTACACATGAAAACGGAACTTTATTTTGATACTTTGTGTGGATGTCTGGTTGTGCATGGAGGTAGAGGATGTATATGGTTTGGGGGATCAAATCTAGGGCTCTAAACATAGTAGGCAAGTGTTCTTGCACTGAGATAGTTTTCATCCAAAAATTGCTTCCTTAAAATTAATATTTTAAATACATATTGTTGACAGTCTCTAGACATACAAAGTGTATTGTGATTACTCTCATATCTTCCTCTAAACCCTGCCAACATCTCAATCTTAGTATAAGATGTCTCTCTGCCATGTTTATGTCTTTTGTTCTTTGGATCATTGAGTTTACCTACTGCCGTCCTCACAGCTGTGGTTTGTAATTGTCAAACCACAGCTCACCAATGGTAGACTCCTTGATCTCCAACATCTATCAATACTCAAAAGTTACCAAGGAAGATAGGTAGGGATCTGTGAACCACTCCCTTACCCATGAATGACTCTTCACAGGTCCAGATTGATACAGGTCAAGTACAGAAAAATCTAAGTTGCTGTGAGATGTTGATTATAATGGCTCTATCATGCCCAAAAAATAATATTTCACCATACTTCTCTATATAATTCATCCTATTTTTTGTCCTGTCTTCTAAAATATTCTCTGAGCCTTAGAGAAATTATTGATATAAATATCCTATCAAAGGATGAACATAAAAACATCAGTTCTTCTTTTTCTTCTTTTATTCTTTTCCCATTTATTACAGTCCAACCACAGCTTCTTCTCCCATCACTTCTTCCTTTCTGTCCCTTCACCACCCCTCTCCCTCAGATCCCCTCCTAATCCCAGATTTCCCCTCAAAAGAATAAACAAACAAAAGAACCAACCAGGTCTCCCAAGAATCCACTGCAAGTGGCCTAACAAGATACAATAAAACTAGGCACAAAGCCTCATACTGAGGCTGGAAAATGCAACCCAGTAAGAGGAAAAGGATTCCTAGCACAGACAAAAAGGTCAGAGTGACCCCCACTCCCACTGTTAGGAGTCCCATAAGACCACCATGCTACACAACAATAAGGTATGTGACTACTTAGTTCAGACCCACACAGGTTTCATGTTTGTTGCTTCAAACTCTGTGTGCTTCAAAGCCCCTATGTGTTCTACTTAGTTGATTTTGTGGACCATGTTCTTTTATTGTTCTCCATGGACCATACAATCCTTTCTTTCCCTCTCAGTTGAGAATTCTCATGGCTCTGCTTAGTGTGTGTCTGTGGGTCTGTGCATCTGCTCCCACTGTTTCTGGAGGACTCTTCTCTGATGACAATTGAGTTTGGCTTCCATCTATTAGTATAGCAGAATATCATTAGGAGTTAGTTTATTGACTCTTTTGCCAGTCCATTCTGGGTCTCTGCGATGTCTTGCATCTGATTTTTGACCATCCAGGTCAGGTGTGGGCTACCTCTCCTTGCTGAGAGCTTCAATTTGGACCAGTCATTTGTTGGCCACTCTCACAAGTTCTGCCACACCATTACCCTAGAACATACTGCAGAGAAAAACATATTGTAGGCTGAAGGTTTTGTGGCTTAGTAGACCTCCCAATCCCACTTCTCAAAATCTTCATTACTTACATAAGATGGCCAGCATGCACTTTGTATCTTTATTAATAAGAGACTTCCTAGAATTATTACCATAGATTTCAGGGAATTTCTACTGCACTAGTTTCTACATTGCTGCACAAATGACCTCTAATTCCTATTGTCTCTTTCAGTACCCTCTCCCTCCATTCTTTCCTATCCCACCCACATGCCTCCTGTTCCCACGCCCTCCTGTCCCAACTACCCTTCAAAAGCTATTCAATATCCCCTTCTTAAGGAGAACCATCCACTAAGGGTAGGCTCTCAGTGCTATGAAGTTGCCTCTTATGACAACCTTCATTGTGTTGTATCAGTTTGAGTATGTTAGGCTTCCATTTTCATTCAATTATAAAAGCCTTTGAATTTCTGTCTGGACACATTGTTTGTTTAGTAGAGAGTTGTTCATTTTCCATGAGTTTGTAGACTTTCTATTCTTTCTGTTGTTAATATCCAACTTTAATATATGGTAGTCAGATAGGATCCTGGGTGTGATTTAATTTTCTTGTATCTGTTGAGACTTGTATCATGTCCAAGTATGTGATGAATTTCTAAGAATGTCCCATGAGATGCCAAGAAGCAGGTGAAGTCTTTTGTGTTTGAGTGAAATGGTATGTAAATATGTTAGGTTTATTTGGTTTATAATGTTGTATAGCTTCATCATTTCTCTGTTTAGCTTTCATGGATGACCTGTCTATTGCCACAGGTGGAGTATCTCTAGGTGAGGACCAATACATGACTTAAGCAGTAGTGATGTTTCTTTTACAAACCTTGGTATCCTTGTGTTTGTGCATAAATGCTTAGAATTTCAATATTGTTTTTGTGGACTTTCCCTTTGATGAGTATATTGTGCCCTTCTCTACCTCTTATGGTTTGTTTTGTTTTAAAGTCTATTTTCTTTTTATTATTAAAATGGCTACATCAGCTTACTTTTGGAGTTCATTTGCATTGAATATCTTTTTCCATCCTTTTGCTCTGAACTGATATCTACCTATCTAGTTGCTGATACCCAGTCTTGTCCTTACTGGGTGTGTGTTCTTGGCCTAAGTTTTTCTTGCTGTCTCTGCTTCTTAGGAGACTGTGGTGGTTGTGAGTTGTCTAGTAGAGAATCTATCTGAGATCCTGCCAGATGTGGCCACTGTGGGTCCTGGGTAGACTATGTTTCTACATATTGTGAGTTGATAATAAGGAATAGGGATGGGCTAGAAGAGTGGGGCTGAGAGGGTCTATAGGAGAGAGGTAAGCTGAGTATGCCCCTCAAATCTGTATAAACTACCAAGAATGCATGCAGAGAGGAAGAAGAGACCACATCAGGAGTTCCTCTACAATATCTGTGAGTGGTGAGTAACACTGTTTCTCTGGTCAGCATTTATAGAACAGTTATTACCAATAGAAGACTCACCTATTAAATCTAACAATAGCATTTGTCTTTGAGTATAAACAAAATATTAAGAAGCTAGGTTGATGTCACACCAAATTAACAAATTAAAACAACAGTAGTAATTTCCTCTACCTAGGAGCTAAGAACTCAGTGTCACAGGTTTTGAAACCAGATAACAGTATCAAACACAAAATCTCTTCTGTGTAAGGGCATAAATGCAGTCAGAGAGTGATCTGCTGGCTACATGTATAACAGACAGGCTACTGTTACACTACTGGACCAGAAGCACGCTCTTATTTTATTCTTGCTTTAAACAGAGCAAGGTAACTTTAGAAGCTTACATAGAACTTCAAACTGGTAAGTCAGATTTCTAGAAAGCATAAATAGGTGTTATACTTATGTTTTGAAAAAGTGAGACAAAACATTGGTCATGATTACCCTGGAGAACTGTCCATTTCTAAGACCATTGAAGTTGGAAAATGGTCCCTATTTTGTTTTCATGTTTCTCAGATTGGATCACTGTAAACCACTAGATTCTGATCTACCCAATTACTTTTCCTCTCAGTTATGGAGAATCCTCTCCCCTGACTTTTACTTACATTTGAGATTTTCAGACATTCTCTTCTTTACCAGCCAAATGTCATTCCCTTTCCTAGGTCTTTTAAGAGTGTATGGAGAAACAATTGGAGGTCGTTATAAAAATCCTGTCCCTCATTCTATACTTTAAGTACCTTTAATATGTGTAAGAGTCTTAAAGATTTGGTTCTTTACAACTAATTTGAAAAACAAAACTGTACTTTATCACATAGGCTGCCTTGGCTACCAAGCTGAGTATTCACTTGACCTTCAGACTATACTTTCTGAGCCAGGCAGTATTTTACATGTTTTTATTTCAATAGTCACACCAACTATAGAAAACAAGATCACTTAATGTCCTCCTTTTATAAAGCAAAAACTGGAATATAGACGTGATAAATGATCTCAATCCCTTTTCTCCAGTAATCCAAGGAAAACACCAGTAGTTGATTGATTTGTGTTAATATGTAACAGAATTAGAACAAACCTTATGAAAAACTATAGATTGTGTCAACAAGAGAACACTCAGAGGACTCTTACAAGATTAAGTGTCTAGGAAAAAGTGTCTAAGGAAGCATAAATCTGTTATAAACAGAATGATGTAAGAAAACAGCCTGTTTCCATACATTTTATGTCACAGATGAGTATGACCAAGATAAATCTATAGAAAACAGGTGTAGCAGGTACTTAGGTTAAACAGGAATTATGCTATTTGGTATTTTATATAGGGCTATATGAGCTTGATAAGTTTGTCCATAATCAAGTCACATACTGTCATTACTCATCTCATTTTATCATAGTCACGAAGACAGATCTCATGTGAAGTTTGTAGTCTCTGTGACTTTCTAATAAGAAAATTCTCAGACCTGGTTATGAGTAGAAGATCATAGATATACTTTCAAAACTTCCTTATCCTTTTCTCGGGAATTTCTTCTATTATACTTATGGAGGACTAGAACCTTGACTTACCATCAGATCTCTATTTCCAGAGCCCACATCATCAAGACTGTCCTTTAACAAGTTAATTAACAATTCTAACCAGTCTTGTTAATCCATTGTAGATCTTTTGCCCGCACTTATATTGTTTTAGCTTGATTTTACTAAGCCATATCAAATAACAGTCTCTATTACACTTCATGAGGAATCAGTTTTCCTTCCTCTGAGACATTATTATACTGATGTTAATAATCCCTTAACAAAATGAATGAAGAACTGGCAACCTATGTCAACTCTGTCACTTCCCACCTTTTATCTGAGTGTCCTGTTTTCCTTTCTGAGGCTGAAAAACTAAAATGCGTATTTATATTATATTTTCTAGCTACTTATGTAATTATTGCTACTATGGCACATTGTTTTGCCAGGTAAAATTCATCCTTCTCCCGCTCAGCTGCAGCTGCAGTTGGCTTCACCTCTGTCTCTGCGGTGTCTTCCAGGCTGCCTGTTTCTCTGAGCTGCCCTGCACTGGGTCGGGTGGGGCTGGGCCTACAGGCCAACTAACCAGCGAGAAGTGCTGTGCAGCTTCAGGCGGCATTTCCGGAGAGTAGACCTCTTCTCAAGTGTTACAGCTCTTAGAACAAAAGACTCAGACAAAAGAGTAGATCTTTCTCACGCTTTTACTTCCCTGGATAGGATATATATACAGTTTTGGGGGGTCATTCAGATTTCAATAGCAGTTATCTCTCATTGGTTTGGGCTGAAAGTCTTTATTTCCATGTAAGAGGGTTTGACCAATATCACACACCTCTCCTGCTGGGGCTGCTGTTGGGGGTTGGGACTGAAACAGGAACCAGAGCACCAGGAGTCAAGGTTGAACTCCTTCTGTCCCTTGTAGGCAGAAATATTGCCCACTGGGTCACCAGAGTTCTAGATTTGTTACTTGCCTGGGCCCAGGCTGCCTGAACAGACCACTGACCTACATTCCCTTCCCTTCCCTTCCCTTCCCTTCCCTTCCCTTCCCTTTCCCTTTCCCTTTCCCTTTCCCTTTCCCTTTCCCTTCCCTTCCCTTTCCCTTCCCTTCCCTTTCCCTTTCCCTTCCCTTCCCTTTCC
>JADRCD010227512.1:0-17609 GCA_019843815.1 Montemys delectorum
ATCTTGTGGTGTCTTCTTCGATTTTTTTCCTTAGAGATTTGAAGTTCTTGTCATAAAGAGCTTTAACTTGCTTGGTTAGAGTCACACCAAGATATTTATATTATTTGGGACTATTGTGAAGGGTGTCATTTCCCTAATTTCTTTCTCACCCTGTTTATCCTTTAAGTAAAGGAAGGCTACTGATTTGTTAGAGTTAATTTTATATCCAGGGACTTTGCTTAAGTTGTTTATCAGTTGTAGGAGTTCTTTGATAGTATTTTTGGGGTCACTTATGCATATTATTATATCATCCTCAAATAGTGGTATAGTAACTTTCTTTTTCCCAATTTATATCTCTTTGATCTCCATTTGTTCTCTGATTGCTCTGGCTAGAACTTCGAGTTCTATATGGAGTAGATAGGGGGAGAGTGGGCATCCTTGTCTTGTCCCTGATTTAATGGGATTGCTTCAAGTTTTTCTCCATTTAGTTTGATGTTGGCTATTGGTTTGCTGTATATTGTTTTTATTATGTTTAGGTATAGACCTTGAATTCCTGATCTCTTAATATTTATAACCTGATGCAGTGGTTTATATTGTCCATGGCTGTTTCTGCATCTAATGAGATGATCATGTTTTTTTTTTTTTTCTTTAACTAAGAGTTTGTTTAAATGGTGGGTTACATTGTTGGATTACATATATTGAACTGTCCTTGCATCCCTATGATGAAGCCTACTCCATCATGGTGAATGATAGTTTTGATGCCTTTTTGGATTCAGTTAGTCAGCATTCTCTTGAGTATTTTGCATAAGGGAAATTGGTCTGAAGTTGTCTTTCAATGTTAGATCTTTGTGTGGTATCAGTGTAACTTTGGCTTCATAGAACAGCTAGGGTAGTGTTATCTTCTGTTTCTATTTTGTGGAATAGTTTGAGAAGTACTGGTATTAGGTCTTCTTTGAAGGTCTGATAGAAGTTTGCACTACAACCATCTGGCCCTGGGATTTTTTTTTTTTTTTTTTGGTTGGGATACTTTTGAGGACTGCTTCAAATTTCTTAGGGGTTATGGGATTGTTTACATGGTTTATCTGATCCTGATTTAACAATGGTATATGGTATCTGTCTAGAAAATGGTCCATTTCATCCAGGCTTTCCAGTTTTGTCCAGTATAGTCTTTTGTAGTAGGAACTGATAACTTTTTGAATTTTCTCAATTTCTGGTGTTATGTGTTCCTTTTCATTTTTGATTTTGTTAATTTGGATACTATCTCTGTGCCCTCTAGTTAGTTTGGCTAATGGTTCATGAATCATGTTGCTTTTCTCAAAGAAACGCCTCCTAGTTTTCTTGATTCTGTGTATAGTTTTCTTTGTTTCTACTTTGTTTATTTCAGCGCATAATGTTTTCCTGCAATCTACTCCTCTTGGATTTATTTGCTTCTCTTTGTTCTAGAGCTCTTTGATGTGCTGCTAAGCTGCTATTGTATGATTTCTCCAATTTCTTTATGAATGCACTCAGAGCTATGAGTTTTCCTCTTCTTAGCACTGCTTACATTGTGTCCCATGAGTTTGGGTATGTTGTGCCTTAATTTTTGTTAAAATTCTAAAAAGTATTTAAATTCTTTATTTCTTCCCTGACCAAGTTATCACTGAGAAAAGAGTTGTTCAGCTTCTACATGTATGTGGGCTTTCTGTTGTTTTTGTTGTTATTGAAGACTAGCTTTAGTCTGTGGTGATCTGATGTAATTCATAGGATTAATTCAATGTTCTTGTATCTGCTAAGCCTTGTTTTGTGCCTAATTATATGGTCAGTTTTGGAGAAGGCATCAAGAGGTGATAAGAAGAAGGTATATTCTTTTGTTTTAGGGTGAAATGTTTTGTAGATGTCCGTTAAATCCTTTTGGTTCATAACTTCTGTTAGATTCACTTTGTCTTTCTGTAGTTTCTGTTTTCATGACCTGTCCATTGGTAAGAGTGGGGTGTTGAAGTCTCCCACGATTATTGAGTAAGGTTCAGTGTGTGGTTTGAGCTTCAGTAGCATATCTTTTACAAATGAGGGTGCCCTTGAACTGAGAGCTCATCTTGGTGGATTTTTCCTTTGATGAATATGTAGTGTCCTTCCTGATCTTTTTTTGATAACTTTTGGTTGAAAGTCTATTTTGGATATTAGAATTGCTACTCTAGTTTGTTTCTTGGGACCATATGCTTGGAAATTTTTTCCAGCCTTTTACTTTGAGGTAGCATATGTCTTTGTGACTGAAGTGTGTTTCCTGTATACAGCAAAATGCTGGGTCTTGATTAAGTTTCCAGTCTGTTAGCTAATTTCTTTTTATTGGGGATTTGATCCCATTGATGTTGAGAGATGTTAAGGACCAAGAGATGCTGCTTACTGTTAATTTTTGTGTTAAAGGTGAAATTATATTTGCGTGTTTCTCATCTTTTGAGTCTATAGTGAGATTAATTTCTTGCTTTTTCTTGGGTGTAGTTTATCTCTTGTGTTGGGGTTTTCCACGTTTTACCTTCTATAGAACTACATTAGTGGAACGATACTGTTTAAATTTGTTTTTGTCTTGGAATATCTTGGTTTCTCTATCTATGGTAAGTGTGAATTTTGCTGGGTATAGTGGCCTGGGCTGGCATTTTTGTTCTCTTAGGTTCTGTATGATATCTGCCCAAGATCTTCTGGCGTTCAGAGTCTCCATTGAGAAGTCCTGTAAAATTCTGATAGGTCTGCCTTTTCCTTTTACCACTTTCAGTATTCTTTCTTTATTCTATGCATTTGATGTTTTGATTATTATGTGACAGGAAGAATTTCTTTTCTCGTCCAATTGGTTTGGTGTTCTGTAGGCTTTCTGTATGTTTATGGATATCTCTTTCCTTAGTTTAGGGAAGTTGTTTTCTATACTTTTTTTGAAGATATTTACTGGCCCTTTGAGTTGGGAATCTTTACTCTCTTCTATACCTATTATTCTTAGGTTTGGTCTTTTCATTGTGTTCTGGATTTCTTGAATGCTGTGAGTTAGGAGCTTTTTGCTTTTTGTATTTTTTTTAACTGTTGCATCAATGTCTTCTGGGGTGTCTTCTACACCTGAGATTCTCTCTTGTATCTCTTCTGTTGTTGATGTTTGCATCTATGACTCCTGCCCTCTTTCCTAGGTTTTCCATCTCCAGGGTCATCTCCCTTTGTGTTTTGTTAAATGTTTCTTTTTATATTTTTAGATCCTGAATAGTATTCTTCAATTCCTTCACCCATTTGATTGTGTTTTCTTTAAGATATTTGTGGCATCCTCTTTAATGGCTTCTACTTCTTTTTTCTGTGTTCTCTTGTATTTCTTTAAGGGCCTTATTCATGTCCTTCTTAAAGTGTCCTATCATCTTCATGAGATAGAATTTTAGATCTGAATTTTGCTTTTCAGGTGTGTTGTCGTATCCAGGGCTTGCTGTGGTGGGAGACCTGGGTTCTTATATTGCCAAGTAGCATTGGTTGCCAAGCAGCATTGGTTTCTGTTGCTTATGTTCTTCTGCTTGTCTCTCACCATCTGGTTATCTCTGCTGTTAAGTGGCATTGCTGTCTCTGACTGGACCCTGTCCATTCTGTGAACTTGTGAGCCTGGATGTGTCAGACCTCCTGGAGGTCAAGCTGCATCTGGGTGTGGGTTGAGTGGGTGGGGACCCAGAGCACAGACTCCGAACCCACATACATGTGCAAACTACAAGGAACATGTGTCTCTGACTGGATTGTTTTCATGTATTGTCTGGGTCCTCGGGGGTCCCAGTTAGGCCAGGTATCTGGGTGGGGCTGGGGACCTGTGATCCTGGATGTTTCAGAACTCCTGGGGGTCAAGCTGCGTGTGGATGTAGGCTGAGTGGGTGGGGATCTAGAGCATATGCTCCACTTCTAGGCACAGGTACAAAACTGTGATATTTTCTTTTACTCTGTTTATATGTTGGATTACATTGATGGATTTTTGTATATTGAACCATCCCTGCATCTCTTGGATGAAGCCTACTTGATTCTGGTGAATGATGTTTTTGATGTGTTCTTGGATTTAGCTTGCAAGTATTTTACTGAGTAGCTTTGCATCAGTGATTATTAGATATATCAGTCTGAAATTCTCTTTCTTTGTTGAGTCTTAGTGCTGTTTATGTCAATTTTGGAAAATAGGAGGTTCTGAGAAGAAGGTATATTCTTTTGTGTCTGGAAGAAGTGTTCTGAAGATAGCTGTTAGGTCTTTTTGATTCATACTTGTCAGGTAGTTTCATTATTTCTCTGTTTAGTTTTGTCTGGATGACCTGTTAATTAGTGAGAATGGGGTGTTGAAATCTCCTGCCAAGGCCACTCCAGTTGAGTCTGTGACAGCAGCCTACAGAGGCGTACAGCTTTAGAGGAGCTAGCTAGCCTTCTGGAATTCATTCATTGGCTCCCCTAACTCGGATGTTTTCCAGATTAGTCTTTGTGATAGTCAATGTGCTTTCTTTTTTATTCAGGCATAAAGGTGCCCCAAGAAATGATTCACAAATAGCTAAACTAAGATTAAGCATTGTTCACTGGCCTCCACAGTGTCCCAACCGATCCTAATTGATACCAAGCTGTTGCTAGTTTGAAATTTTCACAAGGAAGCTGCTTAATTGGTACCGAGCAGATGTTAGCTTCTAATTGGGAGTCCATCATTAATGTTTATGTTGCAGTCAAACCATTTCCAAGAGCTGCAAGATTGAGACCTCCTGGTGCTTGCCTCTGACAGACCCAGAGAATTAGCTTGGGATTGCCAAGATGGCCCAGCGGGAAAGGGCACCACTGCTCTTCTGAAGGAATCATCCTCACCTAGCTGCTAAGATCAAAACTGGCTTTGATCTGGCTGCTACCTGCCTGCCTGGTTTCTGTCAATTTTCCCTGGCTGCTTATCTTACTTCCTTTTGTGTTCAGGATGACTATGAAAGCCTAGTGTGTGTGTGTGTGTGTGTGTGTGTGTGTGTGTGTGTGTGTGTGAAGAAGAGAGCTTCGAAGAAGGAGAAGGAATACTGGAGACATTGGAGCCTCATGTGGTCCGCAGCACCTCCCACCCAGGGCCCTGGGGTTGTAGCACTTGTCCAGAAGAGACAGCTGCTGCTTTAGATTCATTGTGTTTTAGATGGCCTCAGATGTACCTAGACGACTGAGCTGCCTGATCTTTTTCATTTGTAATGACCATAATGATCAGATGTTTAATTTTAAGAATATACATTTAGTTCTGCACTTCCTTGTGCCCACGTCTGTGTGTGTCATTTTTTCCTTTGCCTACACCTTGCCCACCTGATTACCAGGACCCTGTTCCCCATGGGTTGAAGGGGCCAAGGATCCCTGGCCTGTTACAATCTCCCACTATTAATGTATGGGGTTCATTGTGTGATTTAAGCTTTAGCAATATTTCTCTTACAAATATTCTTGGATTTGAGGCATAGCTGTTCTGAACTGAGACATCAACTTGGTGGATTTTTCCTTTAATGAGTATGAAGGGTACTTTCCCATGTCTTTTCATTAATTTTTGTTGAAAGTCTATTTTATTAGATATTCGAATGGCTACTCCAGCTGGTTGCTTAGGTTTCTTTGCCTGAGAAACCTTTTGCCAACCTTTTCTTCTGAGGTAATTTCTATCTTTACTGCTAAGATGTGTTTCTTGTATACAGCAGAATAATGGATTCTGTTTACACATCCATTCTGTTAGCCTTTGTCTTTTTATTGCAGAATCAAGTCCTTCAATGTTGAGAGGTATTAGTGACCAGTGATTGTTAATTCTTGTTATTTTGATGTTGGTGTTGTTAACTGTGTATCTGTGTGTATGTACCCGTGTGCATGTGTGAATATGCATTTTCTATGTTTTGTTTTTACTAGTGTGGAATTACTTATTTGCTGTGGGGTTTTTTTTTTTTTTTTTTTTGAGTATAGTTATCCTCCTTGGTTTGAAGTTTTCCTTCTTGTATTTTCTATAGGGCTGGATTTGTGGATAGATATTGTTTAAATTTGTTCTTTACTTGAAATATCTTGGTTTCTCCATCTATGATGATTGAAAATTTTGCTGGGTTTCTGGGGTGGGGTCCTACCCAGACTTTAGGGGAATGGGATGAAGTGGAACACGGCTTTGGACAAAGGATAATGGCTGATGATCTCTGGCCTTATAATCTTATTACTTAGTAATAATAAGTGCTGTTTTTTTTCTCCCTTGCTCAAAGAACTCTTGGGGGTCAAGTAAGAGGCTTAAAACTCCTTAAGACTTTTGTGAATCAGAGAGAAAAGAAAAAAGAAAGAAAATCTTTTATATAAGCAACATGTACACACACACACACACACACACACACACACACACACAGAGTCTGGTTGGACCTGACCATCTGTCTCATCAACTCCACAAGTGTTCCTCCATAGTTACATGTATTCGCATTCGCATATACCTACACGTCTATACATACATACATACATACATACATACATACATACAATAGATTTTATATATATATGTGTGTGTGTGTGTGTGTATATGTGTATGTGTGTGTGTGTATGTGTATTTGGTGGATGTTGTTGAGCCCACAAAACCACATTTTATTTCTTCTTTCAGCATTCTTATATCTACTTAAACAAAAGTTCTATATAAAATTATCTCATAGATAAATGTTACACAAATGAGGAGTTATATTAGAATGCTGACACTGAGTCGAGAGCAGTGTTTCCTTCTATAAGGTCATTATAAGCTCCAAGCAACAGTGTCACATGGCCTTGCTTTATCCTAGTGCACAGCTGTGGCCTCATCCTTGCACTGACCTAGAATGAATGTTTCCTTGATCACAAATTCATCCTAAGCCTATTGATCTTTTAGTGCAAATGTGAAAGCTCATTGTCATTCTTTTTTTTTTTAATTTATTTTTTTTTAGGTATTTTCTTTATTTACTTTTCAAATCATATCCCCTTTCCTGGTTTCCTTCCCCCTCCCCCTGCTCACCAACCCACCCTCTCAGGAGTCCTGGCCCTGGTATTCCCTTACACTGGGGCATAGAACCTTCAGAGGACCAAGGGCCTCTCCTCTCACTTATGACCAACTAAGTCATCCTCTCCTGTTGTCCAAAAATCTGGGGGGGCTGGGATGTGGCCCAGGCCTGGCTGGCTGTGGCTCTCTCTCTCTCTCTCCCAGGTAGCAGGGGGGGGCTGCTGCTGAGGCCCAGGTCTCTCTCTCTCCTCTGGGGCTGATCTGTTTGCTACGCAGCGCCTTAATTAAAAAGGAGGCAATGTATGAATGAGTTATTTTATTGTAGGAAGGATATGCTGATTAAATAGAGAGAAGGAAAGAAAAGGAAGGAGAGAGAGAAAGAAGGAAAGGGAGAAAGGCAGAAAAGAGAACAAAGAACAGAGAGGAGAGAGAGAGCAAGAGGGTAAGAGTTAGAGAGGAAGGGTAAGGGTAAGAGGAGAAGGATAAGAGAAGAGGTAAGAGTAAGAGGTAAGATAGAGGAGTAGGAGAATAAGAGAAGAAGAGAGTGAGGAGGGGGCAAACCATCCCTTTTTTTGTATGGGGCGTGGCATGCCTGGCTTGTGGTCAGATGACTATGTGTAAGGTCCAGCTAGAATGCTGGGAGTTTGAGGCAGTGTCTTCCTGATAGAGCACACATCTCCTGCAGGGGCATCTGTGAGGGGTCTGGGCTGAAATCTGAGCCATTGGTCTCAGGAGCAATCACTGAACGCCTGCTGTCCCTTCTGAGCAGATGCTCAGTGGGTCTCCGGGATTCTGAGGTGGCTGTTCTCCTGGACTTCAGCAGTCAGAACTGCTCACTGCCCCACACTCTCCTACATATGCATCTGGAGCCATGAGTTCCAACATGTGTATTCTTTGGTTGGTAGTTTAGTCCCTGGGAGCTCTGAGGGTACTAGTTAGTTCATATTGTTGTTCCTCCTAAGGGGCTGCAAACCCCTTCAGCTCCTTGGATCCTTTCTCTAGCTCATTCACTGGGGATGTGGTGCTCAGTCCAATGCATGGCTGTGAGCCTCTACTTCTATATTTGTCAGGCACTGGCAGAGCCTCCCAGGAGACAGATATAACAGGCTTCTGTCAGCAAACACTTGTTGGCATCTGCAATAGTGTCTGGGTTTGGTGACTGTATATGGGATAGATCTCCAGATGGGGTAGTCTCTGGATGGTCATTCCTTTAGTCTCTACTCCACACTTTGTTTCTGTAACTCCTTCTATGATATATTGTTCCCCTTTCTAAGAAGGACTGAAGTATCCAAACTTTGGTTTTCTGTATTCTTGAGATTCATGTGTTTTGTGAATTGTACCTTGGGTATTCCGAGCTTCTGGGCCAATGTCCACGTATCAGTGGGTGCATATGATGTGTGTTCTTTTGTGATTGAGTTACTTCACTCAGGATGATATTTTCTATTTTCATCCACTTGCTTATGAATTTTATAAATTCATTGTTTTTAACAGCAGGGTAGTACTCCATTGAGTAAATGTACCACATTTGATGTAACCATTCCTCTGTTGAGGGACATCTGGGTTGTTTCCAGCTTCTGGCTATTATGAGCATAGTGGAGCATGTGCCTTATTAAATGTTGGAATATCTTCTGGGTATATGCCCAGTAGATATATAGCTCAGTCCTCAGGTAGTACTATGTCAAATTACTGACTGAAGGACGCAAATAATGAAATCCAAGGTGGCCAGAGGCCACCTCAAAGGCAACACTATTCAGAGCAGGGGCTGAAAGCCTGTCTAAAACTGGTAGAGACAGAAGGCCCACCTGGAGAAACCAGTGTATTCTTTAGGTGCCCTCATTCTGGGTGTCCCTACTTGCTGTTACCACGGGCAGTTGGAGGATATTGTGCAGAATGGCTTTTAAGTAAGCTCCTTCCCACCCCCCACCACCCAAGAGCTAAGAAGAGAAATTCTGATAGATAATGTGGATTTTACAGAGAAGATCTACGGAGTAACTCAAATGTAGTGGACAGAGAGTTCTAGTGTTGCTCAGGAATGGTCCGGAGTCTGGTCCATATTAGACAGGCATTCCCTGTTGCTTCATACCCCATCCCTAGAGTGTTTGAACTCAGCCTTATATAGTCCCCATGAAGTGTCCTGTATTCTGTGTTGCAGCTGGAAACAAAAATTTCCAAGTGCCAGCTGTGTGAATGGACAGAGACTACGCTACAGGCTAATTCTTTCAACAACGGCCTGAAGAGTTCCATAATCTTTTTAGTCCTTGACACAAGCCAGACTGGGATCTGTGACTTCTAGGCAGAAGAGAATTTCAGGGGTAGCCAGACTGAAGCAGAATGGGGATTTATTACAGATAACAGAAAGGTGAACAAGAGAATAAAGACATGGATGAAGATCTCTGAGAAAGACTAGCCCAACGTGAGAAATACACACCCACACATGGGTGCAGGCTTGTCCCTGGAAAACTGCACCTAACAGTCTTTGTGTTGACTATATGGATCACTTTGTTGACTCTCAAATTATATAAGACAAGCCCCCTTTCTCTCATTTGATAGGTGTCATTACGGGTTAGCTCTGGAGGTGACTTAGATGGAATCGTAATGCGACAGAGTGAAACCAGGAGCTGCTAGAGTTTCAAAAAGGGTTTTGTTCACACACCCTTTCCGTATAAATAGAATTTACAGTGACAGTCTTAAAAATTACATGTTTACACCTGGGAAGGGAGCAAGGTCTAAAGCAGATGTTAATTGGGATGCAATGTTTGTGAGAGGTTAACAGCATTACCAGATGAGGGGCTCCTTTCTCTCCTGTGCTGGCAAATTCCTCTCTCTGCCCTTCCTTACACAAACACATAACCACTGACCTTTAGCTTCTCAAGGGGGTGTACCGTGCTATGGGTGCTGGTGCCTTTGAACAACTAGGGAGAATGCAGCTCACTGAGAAGTCTGCTTTCCACAGCCTCCACCATGGAAATCCCCAGGTAGTCTGTTCTATGGACTCCTCCCCTTCAGAACTGATCCTGACTAAGAGAGGAGACCTTGGGGATGAGGGTCAGGATGGGAATGTGCCTGGGTCCTGTGCAAGTGCTGGCAGTGCCTAGTTTTGTACTGCTAGGCCTTAGCACTTAGGTAAAATAGCCCTGGAGTCCTGCCAAGACCCTGCCAGGTGACCCTTCAGGGTAGAGCTGCTGCCAGGCCACAGAAAGCAGCTCAGTGCAGGAGACTCCAAGAGCGGCCCCTGAGGTGAGAGGTTGAAGGTTTTGAGGTTCATCTTATTCCTGTGAGGAGCCCTGTGGGTTAAGGAGATAGACTTCATTCAAAGTGTTGGTGTCTCTGTATTCCATATACCTACCATTGATAGCCCGCTTCTTAGAATTCTTTCATTTTTTAATTTTTTTTTTCTTTTTTTTAGTGAGTTCTGGAGTAGAACTCAGGTCCTGCTTGCAAGGCAAACATTTAATTAAGTGAGCCAAGTCTCTATTTCCTATGGGTGTTCTTATCATTTCTTGAGTTATGTATGGCCACCCTGGGCTCTACAGGGAAAGGAGACTAACTTGTCAGAACAGAAAGGAGGTGAGGGTAAAAATCAGAGCAGGCAGAAGGAAGTTAGAGGGTCATATTCGGGGTCCCCAAATCATCTGGACCCTTCTACTTCCTCCGGCCTCTTCTGGGAAACTGTACATGCCTCTTTAGAGCACTAGGTTGACTCTGCAGCCTGATCCCCAACTCCACATACTTGCAAACAGAGCTCTCTCCTCCTAAGGCCTAAGAGAGAAGAGCTGGGGACAGCCTCCACCCAGGGAGCTGTGTGGGCAGGGTACCTTTATGAAACATTACTACTCAGGTTCATGGTGAATACATCATGGACCTGTAGTGGGGAGGACCGGTAAGCTCTGGTCACCATTTCGGCTGGATGGAGTCACCAAAGAACTAATGACACCTCAAAGCATCATCACGCAGTGAGCTGATCAACAGCCAGGAAAGCTGTGCAGCTGCTGAGCCCTGGAAACTCCAAGGTGCCATTGTTCACCTCTGCCTTGACTGTGATCACTTTCTTGCCAAGACTGTGTAATTGAGCAAGGATATAAACACATGCAACCACCAAGGCTCACAGCACCCTCTTCAGAGCTTGAGTGGGACTGCATCCTGATCTCCAACCCTGTGGTTAGGAAGGAAATCCAGGGCTTGAGCACCAGCTGCCCATGACTTCATCTATTCTCTTTGCAGTGGACAGAGCAGACACTACCAACTCCATTTCACAGGCGGGGATACAGAGGCTGCAAAGGGGCTCTTGCCATTCCCCGAGCAGCTTCTCTTCTGCTCTTGCCAGGATCAGGGTCAAGGAGACTCTCCTAGGGGGTGATATCTCGGTTTCAGTAAGTAGCTAGAGAGTGGTCCCACTCTTAGGAAGGATATAAGATTTTTTTTTTTAAAGCAGGAATTCCCAACAATAATGGTACAAATCTGGATAGGGAAGAGGACCATCCAGTAGGCACATGTTTGCACAGAAACCACCAGCATGATTGACCTATTGGAGAGGCTGGCTTGAGAGCTAGAGATAGGTAGTTGAAAGAGATTGGACTCTGTTGCTTCTGCTTTCACCTGTGGACACCTGTGCAGATGAGTAACTGGGAGTCTGAATTCTGTTCTGTTGCATCCTGAGAGTCTGATAGAAACTCTAGAGGTGGAAATGGCCATATTTAGTCAATGGGTCTATCCTATCCATGATGGTAGTTAGAGCTCTAGAGGTGGAAAAGCCATATTGTATCACTATTACTTCCCCCATATTGAGTCATTGTTACTTCTTCTAATCACCAGGCTATAGGATTTCTTCAGCCATGAGTGCTTCCCCACAACACTCTTTTGCGTTTTGCAGGAGTCAGCAACATGTCTCAGGATCCTGTTGGGGAATCTTCTGAGCATGCTGTTCTTGCAGCTACACCCTGTGTGATAAAGCCTTAGCAGGGCTTGATCTTGTTGCCTCATGCCTCATGTACAGACAGCATTGGACAGTATAGGGAGCCCAGAGAAAAGCTGAGCTGATCCCCCTGTAGAGGAAGAGGCAACTGTGCCCATCTTACAATTGAGCCCAGAGAGGATGGAGCCCAGCAGGACCAGCCAAGGCTTTGCATTTCAAAGGAGGAACTGACAAAAGTCAGTTTACCTTCTCTTTCAGTGATACGACTCTATGATGCTCTAGAGCCAAAATATAGGATTAGAAGGATCAGAGAATCTGGGTTTAGGCGGTGAGGGTATTTAGCTTAAGGCTGTATGTCCCTGAGCACCTTGGTGAGGGTGAATGGTGAATCAATATTCACTAATAATGCAGTTCCCTTGCTTCCCTCTGGGTATCAAAAGTCCCCTTCAGATGCTGGCAGCAAGGCCTAGATGGTGTTCACAGCTCCTCTGGCCTGAAACTGTCTTGTGACTGATACTACAAACCAGGAAGCAGGGACTTGCATTTGAGATCACTGACTCAGGCTAGGGGGGACACCAGGGTACCTGATCTCAACTGCAAAGCCAGGAGCTGAGCCACAATGACCAGGGATGGCAGGTTTCTTTGCTCTTCTGCTCTCAGGCCTGGCAATGTACTCCAGGGTTGAGGCTAGTTCCTTCAAGATATGAGGCTCCTCTTCAGGGAACTCGAACCCCAGAAGAAAGTCGTCAAAAGAAAAGCACTACCCAGTGCACTGCGCAGAGCACTCTGAAAAGCAGAGGACCTTTCAGGGCTTGAGCCAATCAGCATTCAATAGTTAGCTTCTGGGTGTTCAGGAATAACACAGCAGCATGGGTCCTGTGACATGACTGTGGATCAGAGTCTATTTCGTGTGTGTCAGCAGCACAGCTGATCTGTTCACGGTGTACATAGAGCATCTGGTCCTAACATGTGCCTGTTCCACCTTTGGACCTTAGAATCTAAAGTGAGTCCTGCACGCAACATGGACTTGGTTTTCTATACAACCAGCCAGCCTCTGTGTGTGAAGACAGGGAGGGGAGAGGTGAGGAGAAGGAGAGAGAGAGAGAGAGAGAGAGAGAGAGAGAGAGAGAGAGAGAGTGTGGGGGAGAGAGAGAGAATGAAAGTAGCTTGTTTATATATGGTCATGGTTGTGTCCCACGATGTGTGTGGAGGGTAAAAGATATTTTTGTCAGATCTTACCTTCTACCTTGTTTGAAACTAGGTGTGTGGTTTGATACTACATATACCAGGCTACCCGACCCACAAGCTCCCAGGCATTTTCCTGTCTCTGTTGCTTTTCCTGCTTCCTAGGAGGTCTGAAATTGCAGATGTTTGCTCAGAGTTCTCATGGCTTCAAACTCAGGCCCTCACACTTTGCAGGGCAGGTATTCTAACCACTTGTCTATCTCCAAGGCCCCTCCCATATTGTTGATGAGAATCAAAAACCTTGGAAACTATGAGAAAGGCCTCTTCCTGTCATCCTCACAGGTGGTAATAAGCTACCTTATTATATTTTATGAGCAGTGTTGAGGTCCAGGAATCACCCCAAAAACCAGACAGTGCTCTCAGTCAAGCAGGGATAGTTTATTGAACATATACCCTTGGACTGATTGATCAGGGATGTAGGTCAGACTCTGGAGTTGAGACTGCTACCCTGACTGTTTCCCAAGGGTGACTTATAAATGGCAAAAGCCACAGAAGCTCACAGCAACCCTAAAGCTCATACATAGGTGCAGGAGGAAGTCTTGCCAGGCAGTTGGGTGGCTGGTTCTGGTCCACGTTTATTGTTGCTAACTATACAAAGCAATTCTACCTGACCTTAGTTATGGTTGGCTCTAAAGGAGGGTCAGAGGAGTTTCCAAGAACACCTCAGCATAGAACTTAATGGGATGTGCAGTTAATGGTTAGCCGGGCATGAGAAAGGTTCTCTGTAACAATGTAAGATGGCTGGCTGCAGGTCTAAAAGGAAATGGCTACAGTAATGTCAGAAAGGCAGAAGCCACCTAGGTCTTAACAAGCAGGATATATATATATTTTTTTATGTTAAGTGGTATCATCATCCTGGACCCATCATTGGGAGTGTAAAGGTGACACAGAGTGTAGACTTGAGGACTTTAAAGCAGGAGGCCCAGTAAACACTCAAACCAGAGACCTAAGGACATACACACATCCTAGAGGCCTTGATTTGTAAAAGCCTAATAATGTCAGTGTCCATAGCCATCTAAGCCAGACCCCTAGAGTCCCTCCCACCCTGCCAGGACATGTCCTGCTTTGACCTCATGAGGAGTGATTGTGATGCAGCCCAGCCAGCAGATGTTAAGGTGTGACCACACCTGAATTTCTCTGAGTGCGTTTAGAGGAGTTGGTGGAGTGGTGCCCTTTGCGATTTTGTTGTATCTAGTGATCTGTGTGTGGGTTTTTCGTTTGATTGGATTGCGTGCGAGTTTGTGTATATGTGTCTTGATAGTGTGTGTTTGTGAAGAGCGTTGGTTGTGTGTGTGTGTGTGTACATTGTGTGTGTGTGTGTGTGTGTTGTGTGTTAGGTTTAGTTACATGTGAGTACCTTTTATTGTGTGTGTGTGTGTAGGTATACCTGTGGGTGACTGTTGAGTGCATCTGTGTGTTTGTGTGTGTGTGTAGGTGCAGGTGTGGTAGGAGTGAGAATACCTGTTGTGTTGAGGCCATCAGTCAGCTTGGCCATTTTTTCTAAGGTAAGCAATATACTTTATTTTTTTAAAGATTTTTTTTTAATTTATTCCCTTTATATCCCAATCATAGCCCCCTCCCATCTCTCCTCCTAGTTCCATCTCACCTGTCCCTCCTATAATTCTTTCCCCTTATCAGAGAAGGGGAGGCTGATCCCTTGGGCACCACCCTGCCCTGGGACATCTAGTCCTAGCTTATCCTCTCCCACTGAGGCAAGAAAAGGAAGCCCAGCTAGGGGAAATGGATACAAAGGTAGGCAGCATATTCACAGACAGCCTCTGCTCTAGTTGTTAGGAGACCCACATGAAGACGAGCTGCATATTTACTACAAGTGTGTTGGGGGCCTAGGTCCAGCCCCTGGATGCTCTTCTGTTGGTGGTTCAGTCTCTGTGAGCTTCCAAGGGCCCAAGTTAGTTGACTCTGTGGGTTTTCATGTAGTGTCCTTGATCCCTTGGGCTTGCTCTATTCTATCCCCACTCTTGCACAAGACTCCCCAAGCTCTGCCTAGTGTTTGACTCTGTGTCTCCATATCTGTTTCGTTTAGCTGCTGGATGAAGCCTTGCAGAAGTCAGTTATGTTAGGTCCTGTTTGCAAGTCATAGAGCATAATTAACAGTGTTCTCTCCCATGGCCTGCGTCTCAAGTTGGACCTGTCATTGGTTGCCTGTTCTCTCAATCTCTGCTCCATCCTTATCCCTGAATATCTGGTAGTAGGGACAAATTTTGGGTTGAAGGTTTTGTGGGTTGGTTAGTGTCCCCCTCCCTCTACTGGAAATCCTGCCTGGCTATAGGAGATGGCCACTTCATTCTCTCCAATCCCAGCTGCTAGGAGTATCAGTCACTCTCATAGACTCCCTAGAGTCTCCACCCACCCCATCCCTGCCAAGTCTCCAACTCATCCGAGAGATGCATCCCCCACACCCAGCCCTCTTCTGTCCCTCACCCTGCTCTCCCCACACCTATCCCTAGCCGGTTCCCCTCCCCACCCCTCTTCCTCTCAGTTCCCTCCTTCCATCCAACTTGATTTATCCTTTCAAATGAGATTCAAGCATCCCCTCTTGGGTCATCCTTGTTACTTTGCTCCTTTGGGTCTGTTGATTATAGTGTGGTTATCCTGTACTTTATAGCTAATATCCATTTATAAGAGACTACATATCATATTTGTCTTTCTGTGTCTGGGTTATCTCACTCAGGATGATATTTTCAAGTTCCACCCATTGGCCTGCAATTTTCATGATGTCTTTGTTTTTCATAGTTAAGTAGTTTTCCATTGTGTAAATGAATCACATTTTCTTTATCCATTCTTCAGTTGAGGGACATCAGGATTGTTTCAGGTTTCTGGCTGTTATGAATAGGGCTGCTATGAATATAGTAGTGGAAGTTCCTTGTGGTATAGTGAATATCTTTTGGATATATGCCTGGGAGTGGTATAGCTGGGTCTTGAGGTCAAACTATCCTCGATTTTCTAAGGAACTTGCTAATTGATTTCCAGAGGAGTTGTACAACTTTGCAGTCCCACCAGCAATGGTGAAGTGTTACCCTTGCTTCACATCCTCAACAGCATGTGCTCTCACTTAAGTTTTAGATGTTAGCCATTCTGATGGGTGTAAGATGGAATCTCAGAGTCATTTTGATTAGCATTTCCCTAATGACTAAGTACCTTAAACATTTCTTTAAGTGCTTCTCAGGTATTTGAGATTCCTTTCTTTTGAAACCTCTGTTTAGTGCTATACCCAATTTTTTAATTGTGTTGCTTGGGTTTTTGGGGTTAGCTTCTTCTTGAGGTCTTTTATATTTTGAATATCAGCCCTCTATCAGCTGTAGGGTAGTGAAGATCCTTTCCGATTCTGTAATGTAGGCTGCTGTTTTGTCCTCATGACAGTGCCCTTTGCCTTACAGAAGCTTTCAGTTTCATGAGGTCCCACTTATTGTTGATCTCAGTGCCTGAGCCATTGGTGTTCTGCTGAGGAAGTAGTCTTCTGTGCCAGTGAGTTCAAGGCTACTCCCCATTTTTCTATTAGACTTAGTGTGTCTGGTTTTATGTTGAGTATATCCCAGGAGTAGGGTAGCTGGATCATGGGGAATCTCTATTCTAGTTTTCTGAGGATCACCCACATGCTTTTTTTACACTGGCCACACCAGCTTATATCCTACCATGGACATCGCCCATGATGGTTTCCATCCCTCACATCCACCCACACCAGCACTGATGCCTTAGCTATCTGATTAGAATAAGATAAAGCCTCAAATTAGTTTCAGTTTCACTGGGGCATAGAACCTTCACAGGGCTGAGGGCCTCTCCTCCCATTGATGATCAACTTTGCAATCCTCTGCTGTACACATGCTGCCAGAACAATCAGTCCCACCATGTATAGTCCTTGGTTGGTGGTTGAGTCCCTGGGAGCTCTGAGGGTACTAGTTAGTTCATATTGTTTTTCATCCTAAGGGGCTGCAAACCCTTCAACTCCATAGATGCTTTCTCTAACTCCTTCATTGAGGACCGTGTACTCAGTTCAATGGATGGCTATGAGCCTCTACATCTGTATTAGTCAGGTACTGTCAGAGCCTCTCAGGAGATAGCTATACTAGGCTGGCTTGTCCTTCCCTCAGTCTCTGCTCCATAGCTAATCTCTGCCACTCCTTCTGTGGGTATTTGGTTCCCCCTTTTAAGAAGGAATGAAATATCCACCTTTTGGTCCTCCTTCTTCTTGAGTTTCTTGTGGTTTGTGGGTTGTTCTTCTTGTATTCCAAACTTCTGGGCTAATAACCACTTATCAGAGAGTGCATACCATGTGTGTTCTTTTGGGATTGGGTTACCTCACTCAGGATGATATTCTCCAGATCCATCCATTTCCTTAAGAATTTCATAAATTCATTGTTTTTAATAGCTGAATAGTATTCCATTGTGTAGATGTACCACACTTTCTGTATCCATTCCTCTGTTGAGGGAAAGCTGGGTTGTTTCCAGTTTCTGGCTATTATAAATAAGGCTTCAATGAACATGGTGGAGCATGTGTCCTTATTA
>JADRCD010227513.1:8297-24068 GCA_019843815.1 Montemys delectorum
TTCTATTCTATTCTATTCTATTCTATTCTATTCTATTCTATTCTATTCTATTGATTGCTGCTTGCTATGTGTTTCTATATACCTGAGGTTTTAGTTTCACGTTACTTACAGTGAAGATCTGTTTTAATAATTGTGGAACCTTGGACTGCACAAGTTTACCAGGACCAGTTATGCTAATAGCATGATTGACAATAAATGCTTCTCTGACTAGGGAGGACATTCTGGAATCTGAGTACTTGATACAACTCTGCTCACAGAGATAATATTTGAACTCGAATAAAAGCTCTGAACATCAAGCTCTGGCGAGCGTCACTTGTTGGCCACACTTAACATGTCTTGCCACACACTGGTGTTGAGGGAACTGAGTGACTCCCATGTGACTCCGTGGAGAGAGAATGTCTGGAACCTTGCTCCATGTTCCACGTACAGTATTAGAATAATATCTGGTACATCTCTTATAATAGCAACATCTAGATTATACAAAAATGGAAATAGCAGTTTAAAAATATGGAATGAGGGTTGGTGAGATGGCTCAGAAGGAAAAGATGCCTGCCACTGAGCCTGATGACTTGAGGCCACAAGGTGGAAAAATTGACTCTGACCTCTATGCATGCACACAAGTGTACAACACACACTCTCTTAATTAAATGTAACAAAAAGGGCTGGTGAGATGGCTCAGCGGATAAGAGCACCAACTGCTCTTCCAAAGGTCCTGAGTTCAAATCCCAGCAACTACACGGTGGCTCACAACCACCCGTAATGAGATCTGACACCCTCTTCTGGTGTGTCTAAAGACAGCTACAGTGAACTTATTTATAATAATAAATAAATCTAAAAAAAAAAAAAAAAAAGCTGGGCAGTGGTGCCGCACGCCTTTAATCCCAGCACTTGGGAGGCAGAGGCAGAGGCAGATGGATTTCTGAGTTGAGGCCAGCCTGGTCTACAGAGTGAGTTCTAGGACAGCCAGGACTATACAGAGAAACTCTGTCTCAAAAAAATGTAACAAAAAATATTTTTAAAATAAGCAATTAGGAAAGACTTACTAAGTGAACCAAACAAACGATTCTTTAGTCACATTATACGGTGCACAACAAAGCTAATACCATGGCGCACTGTCAACTCACTGTATTTGGAAAGCAACCAAAGTCTGTCCAAGGAAAGTAAGTAGCAGTCCAGATATGCAGCCATCTGACCAATGGCATGGTTTCCATGAGCTGTACTTTCTGCCATTTCCTTCATGGATGAGGGTCAGATGAAACAAAGGTGAACCATATTGCCTTTGTGCATCAAATAGAGACACCAGTGCCCTCAATGAGTTCCTATGGTTCTCAGTGGGTCCACAGAAGAGCATGAATTTGCCAACCCTCTTGCATCTCCTCATTTTTTTTATTTGTGACACCTATCCAAAAACATAAAAGTAAAAACAAAACCAAAGAGTACTCTAAAACTCACTTCCCCACCCAACCTGACATTATGAACTCCAATTGCCTGTCAGTCAATCTCTACCAAAACCACTACTCTAGTCACCATCCCTACCTCCATGAGAGGATTAAAGTCTTCTCCCTCTAAAGGAAACTCAAAATGTCTGCGATCTGAAGAGACCCAGAAAACTCCTAAGGGCCCAGGAGAATTCTAGAACAGGACTAGATAACCTTACTTTCCCCACCACAGCAAGCTGGACCGCAAAGAACGTTGGCCTGGGTCTTCCATAAGGAGAAACTATCAAAAATCCTCTTACAAACCTGAGTTTGTGTATGGTGATGTGAAAGAGAATTACTCTCCTGTCCTAATGGACTCAGACACAACAGCACTTTAGGGGAGAGGGGAGGGAGAAGTATGCTCCACTGGGTGCAAATGTATTAAGAAAGGTTTGCACAGAGTCCAGGCACACTGTACTGATGGGTAGATGGGTAGCCCCCTTCTGTTTGACCTCATCTTTCCTTAGCTAGTGTGTTGCTAGTGGGCCACAGTAACATCTCTGACTAAGGCAGCCCCGTCTAACCCTGGCTTCCTCTCTGCACATACTAAGATGATCAGTCAGGGAAGACGTTCTTCCGTCCTGAACACCTGACGTCTAGTTTTCCCACTGTCCTCAACTCAATGAGTGGGAGGCATCACAGTGATTTTACATGTGCCATCTGAGGCAAAGAAAGACAACTGACCAAGTTATTTACGTGCATAACTTGGTTCTTCATTGTCACAGAATTAAACCAAAGAATGCTAATGGCTTGGTCCCTGACTGGTAGCACACAGATTTAGCTCCTCTATTATCACAAGTACCTTTCGTAAAAAGCAGGAGAAGTCTACTGGTAGCTCAGAATACATATTTGAAAACTTGAAGCCAACCTAGGCATTAAACAACCCGAAACTCTAAGAATGAGTACTAGCCATTGGGAGAAAAATCAGGCTGTGAATATCAAAAGCAGACAGGACCAACAGAATCTCAGCTGAGAGGCAACGAGCACTCAATGAAGGTGGCCTCCTAAATACACTTCACCTGGCTGAACACTAACGTCTAAAAGTCAGCATCCTCCAAATACCTGCTAACAAAGAGAACCCCGCACCAGTGTGACCTTTTACCTTCCAAAGCATTTCTACAACCATGGTCTATTTTTTTTCATGATACTATTCCTTTGAGATTACACCATTCCCATTTTCGACAACCCTGGTAGTGTGGAGCACCTTGGATAAGGTCACACTGCTATTTTGGGACATGGCTAAGACTATAATTTACTACCCTCATTCTTTCCACAACACTGCACAATTTAGCTTATTGTTCCTGCGCCTTTTCTATTTTTAGTATTGCTCTCTTGGTTACTGAAAAGTGTCTCTTGACCGAATGTTCTACTCAAAGCAGCTGAGGTTACCAAGGAGCAGAAACCCAATGAGGGGAATGTGAGGAAGGAGAAGTAGGCAGGAAACAGCGGGAAATCTCACGGCAGCTCATCGGCAGGAGGGAATATGGCTGCATCCGTCGGGGTTAGAACTGAGACTAGGTCAGAGGCAAAGGCATCTTCACCAGCATTCAACCCCATGGCCACCTAGCTGTAGCACAATAAACTCTGCATCTTGCTTTCCACAGTTACTGTACCGGATCTGTGTATACATTCTTCATGGCTCATACAGGGTCCAAGGTGATTATCAAGGTCTTGCAGCCCTTCCTCTTAGTGCTGTCCTTCACAGAGGATGAAGATATGCATCTCGACATTCTCCCTCCCCAAAGAGTTCTTCTGCATAGACTGGCCGATGATAGGGCAAGCTCTGGACCAATGCCCACTAATTTGATTATCTGTGGCGGGGGAAGGGTGGTAACGGGGCTACAAGGCAGGAAACCATGCTGGTGACCGATAGCCCATATGCTGGGCCATTGAGTCAACATTCTAGAAAACAGCAGAATGCCATACAGGCGCACTCACTGCATTTAACCCAAGGCCTTTATTTTATGGGCGAGAGGATTGGCACTACACAATGCCTTGAATAAGGCGGCACAGAAGAGGTACAGCTCTGGTACCCACAGTCCCTATACACAGGGTCTCAGAACCAAAGATTTCCTCTTAAAACTGATCATCAAACTTCTTTGCTCAATAGCTAGTGGTAAAGCTCTCCTTGTATGTCATGCTACCTTGATACATACGTGATAACTCTACCATCAACTCCAGTGTGCAAACACTCATTAGCATCCTACCTTTAGATCATAAAGTCTCACACCAGCTGCTCAATCGGATTATCAATGCCCTACCTTAACCCCATTCAAACCATCCAGACCTCAGACAGCAATGTTAGGGTTTGGTACTTTTTGTTTGCTTGGTTTCTTTGTTTGGTGTGCATGTGTGTGTGTGTGTGTGTGTGTGTGTGTGTGTGTGTGTGTGTGTGTGCTGTATGTATCCGTGTTTATGTGTACAGGTCCTTACTCAGCCTGGAACTTACCAATGAAACTAGACTTGAAGGTCAGTGAACTCTAGGGATATACTTTCATCCCCAGTGGTTTGATTAGAGACACAGGCTTTTTATGTGCATTCTGGACAATCTAAATTCAGGTCCTCATGCTTTATTGACTGGCCATTATTCCCTACCTGAAAGTAGTATTTTCCTGTTCATTTTAATGTGCAAACATAAGAGACACTAATAGAGCCTTCAAATCATATATATATGATATCTATGTATGTGTACGTATATATGCATAGATACTCATATACACATATATGGGATTTTAAAGACTGTTTTTTTTAAATGTGTGTGTGTGTGTGTACATCTGTATGTGAGCACGTATACGTGAGTCCAGCTTCCCACAGAGGTCAGAGGCATCAGATCCCCTGGAGCTGGAGTTGCAAGCAGTTGTGAGTCACTAGACATGGGTGCTAGGAACGGAGCTTAGGTCCTCCACACGAACAATATGTGCTCTTAGGGGCTGAGTCATTCTCCAGACCTACACTCTCCGACTCTTGCTCACTCTGCACATGTGGTGCTGCACTCACACACAGCTGCTGGGGAAAGGCTCTGAAAATGCCTTGCCCTTCTGCTACAGCAGAATGCTCCTGAGACGAAGCCTGACTATGGCATCTGCACTAGCCTCAAACGCTTGATCTTTCTGCCTCAGCTTCTAGAATGCTGGTTTTGTAGGCATGCACCATTATGGCCAGCTACCAATGAGGGCTCTTAAGCTAAGAAAGACCCTAAAAAACTTAGAGCAACATGTGTCCTTTACTGATTATGGATAGTGTTGAAATCATACCTTTTTAGAATTATAAAGAAGATTCATTTTTTGACCCAAGATCAAAATTGGTAGGCGACAAAACAAAAACCCTATTCTTAATATAAGCTTTATTGTTTAATTTTCAAAGCTGAGCATCAAGCTGTCATATAAATCTTTGGGCTACCCAAGCTTATCCTGGGCAATAATAAAATGATTCAGCTTAAGGTAAAGAGTCTGAATGGAAGTCACATATGTAATTCCATGTAAAATGTGTCAAGAACTGAGTGGAGAAACTTAGCCATACTTAGTATGAAGTGTAAGTTTGTGCTCAGTAAAGGAGCGAGCTGGCCAGCAGAAGTCAAGGTCACCTAAGCTATTCCTGAGCATTTGTCAGTCTCAGGATCAAATCATGCCATGAGGTGATTTTCAAAATCTTTACAAACCTTTTTAAAATGATACCTAGTACTTCTTCCTAGGTATGCTAAATTCAAAATGGAGGTTCAAAAGTAGACAAACTTGCTTACAATAAATACCCAATACACATGAAAGAAAAAGGAAGCAGAGGAGACAGTGAGCATTAGAAATAGTTCTTAAGCCGGGCAGTGGTGGTGCACACCTTTAATCCCAGTACTTGGGAGGCAGAGGCAGGCAGATTTCTGAGTTCGAGTCCAGCCTGGTCTACAGAGTTCCAGGACAGCCAGGGCTACACAGAGAAACCCTGTCTTCAAAAACCAAAAAAAAAAAGAAAGAAAGGAAGAAAGAAATAGTTCTTAACATGTCCCAATACCCATTCAATCAAAAACCACCAGTAATGAAAACTGAACTCTGTGTGTGTTATTAGGGTAGAACTGTCATCTTTTGGAGCAACCAAGAGCTAAACAAAAGAAATTAAAAAAAAAAATCATCAAAGAGTACCTGCTTATTTAATTAAGTGTTTTTGGAAGAATGTTGAAAAATATCATTTTAAGAATCTCAGAATACTGAAGCTAAGTTTTAATCTGTAAAGAATATGTGGAATTTTTTCTCGACAATACAAATTTCACTTTCTGGGGCTATATCTGAGCTAAGACTACAGGAGACTTGAGGCAGACCTGCTCAACTATTGCTAAAGGGCCATACAAACCAGGAAGAGAGAATGAATGAAACAAGCAAGCCCTGGAACAGAGCAAATGACAGCACATTACCCTGTGGCAAACAACTGCATCCCAGATACTACTGCTGGCCTGGCACTCCGCCGTGGGCCACAGCAGACGTCTTCACACAGCATCGTCATGTTTTAGAAAGAAAGGTCCACTTGGTTTGGTGGTGTTTGTACATGTTCATGTGATGCTCTCCGGGCCTTCGTTTTCAATGCATTAGCTCCATTACATCACACCTTAATATGAGCAACAGCCTTGTAAAAGGATCATGTGATAAACCAGTTGGACCCAGTGTCTAAGATGTACCTGATCATAGACAAGGCAGCTGGGAGTTGCAACCTTAAGCCCTAAATGTACCAGGCTATTATTGTTTATAAAATTGTTGCTCTGGCTTCCTAAATGACACCTTGGCCACACTGCCCAATAGACTAAAGTAGGAGAGATCAGGTGAGAGGTCAATGACACAGCAGAACTAGCCCCAGCATACCAATGTAAACACCCATGGCTCTCCTCAGTAGACACGTCACAGTATTCTACTGCCACACAATATACAATACATGGTAACCAGGTGGCACCTAAGAATTGATAAAATTGCTATGTTCTGAGATGTAGACTTCCCAGAAACCTTCTCAGTCACTTGGGGACTAATTCCAAAGTCCCTAGAGTTCTGTGACTTCTGCTCAGTGCTCCTAATTCACTAAGAAAAGAAGCTGACTGGACACAATAGAACTTTATGCCATTAGTGGTGGGCATAGAAGAATGTTACCACCCCTTACATTCCTTATTACATTCACTCCCCAAGCTCTATGTACCACTGCTGCTAAATGTGTCTCAAACTTGTCACTATGACGCCCTGGCTCCAGTATCCTTAAAGTCATCCAAGCCCTCCAGTCAGACTCCCAGAACCACTTACCCACTCTCCCCAGATGTTTGTCACAGTCCCTGTTTCCCTACACATGTCTGCTCAGCTCTTCTCTGTACTGTAGTCCAAGTGAACTTGTCACATAGCAGGCATGTGAGTCACGTCCTCCAAATCCCTGTTACTCCATAACTTCTGGAAAGACTCTCCACAGCAGGTACGGGGAAACTCTAGATCCCTACCTAGATGGTCAAATTCCTGCATAGTGTGGCCTATTGCTGGTTTCCTAGTCTCCTCCCACAACATGCTTCACCAGGATCCCTTGCTTGAGTTGCACTGGTCCTCTTACTGATCTTAAAACACACCATTTTCCCTTACCATCCAAAAATGTACTCTTTGTACTTGCTTTTTCTTTTTGAAATACCCTTTCCCTAATTTTTTTTCACAATAAGATCTCTTGATTTTTAGGAAGACCTTTGTTAGGCCATAACTAGACCAAATCCTCTTATTATATGACCCATCACAGATTTAATGCTATAAATTGATAGCTAATATCCATTACTGAGTTCATATCTCTGACTCCATCATGGACTGAGAACATCACAGAACAAAAACACTGCCCATTTTAAGCAGAATTGACTGTTTCTCCCACTTTCTCTGGAACAAATTCTGTCTGCAGCTGATGCCCCAAAGTAATTATTAAGAGTAGCCAACCTGACTCACAGAGGTTCCAAGCTGGTCTAAAACCTACATACTATCTAGTTATATTTCATCAATGAATGCCCAGAGTCATAACCCAGTTACAAGTATCAAGTAGTTACAAAGTAATGGTTGAGTTATTAATGAGTATAAATATCTTAGGAAAATATATGCTATCCTATTCATGACAGGGTCTTACTCCAGGTTGGTCTTGAACTTGCTATGTAACCAAAGGTGTCCTTGAAGGTCTGACCCCTCCTTCCTGCCTTCTGGGACTACTGGTGGACACTGCCATACCTGAGTCACAGATTAAAGCCAGGCCTTCATGTACTTTAAGACCTCTACCACCTGAGCTACATATCCAGCCTAGTCCACCCAATGTTCAACACATATTGTTGTATGAATAAAAACCAAGAGGTACACTAGGCTGCTTTCTAATGTATCAAATCACTCAGGAGATAGCACCATCAGGATTCCATCAACTCCCGTCATAGTATTTGGTGATAGAAGGGGTTTGGCTACTAAATAAGCAGTATGGTAGACAGACTCCAGAGAAGCAACATGGTACCCAGAGTGCTACAAAGTGGGTCACCAAAAGATTAACTGCTTTGATGAGGTCAGTGCCTCAAAGGCTGTAGAAAGAACATTGACCCAAATAAAGGAATCAATGTGGTTTATCTACCACAAAAGTTCAGCATGGAGTGTTCTCCCTTAATTACTGCACTTAGTAAATGAAGGTATTGCCCATGTGTGTGTTGAAGACAAGCCAGTTCATCTTATTGAGCCATGGGGGTAGAATAAAGGAAATTACATTTTCATATATTAATAGACTTTAATCCACATAAAAAAGTCTTTGCTTACCAATTGTCCTTGAGAAATGAAAGATAAAATTAAACAAAGGTCATGAAATCATCTTCTTTGGGTGTTCGCCAGTATCTGTTCATCAATTCCAACAAAGCAGTAAGAGGCCATGTGAATTATTCTTTAACTATACATCTAGAGAGATTCTCAAGTTGCCAAAGACCAGAAAATAATATTCTCAGCTTGCACTCATAAACTGCAGTTCACAAAGCCATATGAGGCCACATAACAGAGTGTGGGGCAGTCACAAAAAAATTTGCCAAAGGTCAAAGATTTCTGAATGCTCCATAATTCTAAATGAAACATAAACATAATTCTAAATGAAATTCATACTGAAACCATGATGTTTCTGGCAGAGCGTTCTAGTGTTGCATCATGTGACTGCACTGTAGCCTTGCTTCTGAAACATAGGGTGGTATGCACTTCACAGTACACCTGCCATTACTGCAGGCAACGCCAGCAAACACAGTCTAAAACACCAGCTCAGAGCTGGCTGTGCTTTACGGTTTAAGCTGTTGGACTGGACAAAGCTCTGCTCTTTGGAACCACAATAAGCACAATGGTTCAATTTTAGAAAACAAAGACTTGGAATATTTTCCTGCCATTGCTCCCTAGCAATACCAAATTAATTTTTTATTTTTTTGGATTATATTGTTTTTGAATGCCTGATTTTTAAAATTGCTATTCAAGTTGATGGCTTGAGTTTAAAAGAATAACAGCAACAACAACAACAAAAACAAAACACAAAAAACAAAGACATTCAGTGAGTATTTGCTTGCGTTTTACAATGGCTCTAAAGAAATTTCTGCTATTTTATATAACATACTAAGGCAAAACATTATTAGCATTGATGATTTTAAAATCAAAATACAGATCAACACTGAAAAAAAATGTTGAAGATGTCCTGTGTCATCTTCAACAGTGTCGAATACTCTGCTGAGACTTGATTCTTTACATAAAAATAAACGAGCCCATCCATTCCATTATTTTGTAAATTTTCTTTCATTTTAATAAATTGTAAAAAATTATATGTGTACTAAATAAGTTTCATTTTGGTTTATTATTATTAAATATTTGATTTGTATGCCTTTGCTCTATGCTCATATACAAGGGGTCATTTCTACATGTCCATGTACAAGAAGTCTGTTAAAATTTTACCAGTCAATGGCTAGAGAGAGGGCTTAGTGGTTGAGAGCACCGTCTGCTCTTGCAAAGGACCCAGATTCAATTCCCAGCACCCACACGGCAGTTCTCAACTGTCTGTTACTCCAGTTCCAAGGGATCTGACACCAATGCAAATAAAATAAAGATAAATCTCTCTCTCTCTTTCTCATACACACACACACACACACACACACACACACACACACAATTATCAGTTGGAAAGTTTCTGAATGAAAAAAATGTTTAAGAAACCAGAACAAGGAAGTATGTCATTCCATCCCTCCCGTGGCTTCAGGGTCACATTGCATGCACATCAGGAATGTAGTAAAAGAGAAGGTAGGTCATACCACCACCAGCCCAGTAAAACCATATCAGTTAGAAGAAAAGCTGGCCCAGCCAGAAATATCTCCCCAGGGACTTCCCCAAGAGAAGCAGACCACTTAACTGCTGTCCTCTGGGTTGAATCCTGACAGCAATCTCCACAGCATGATACAAATCTCCAACAAAAAACCAGACAGGAAAGAATGAGTGTAACCATCTTCAAAAGGAAGCTGGGCATCAGAATTTCCTGTGTTATTCATTTTACTGCCTTGCATTTTTGCCTGTCTTAATTACAAAAGGAATCAGACTGGCAATAACGGGCATTCTGATTTCAAGTTCATAGGGTCATGAAGTTTCCAGGAAAAGAGCCACATCTCTAAACTATTAGAATCATGTTATTTGCAGAAAAGCCTCTTAGAGAATAAAGGCAAGAATTAAAGGCAGATAAAAGAATTATCAAGGGAGATATCCTTCCTTGATCTTCTCTGACGCTTTTGTCTTTCATCTTTGACAAGACATCTCTGTCATCAACTGCTACAAACCCGGCCCATAAAGGAACCAGGGTGTGTGTGCATATGGGCTTTGTGCTTATGGCCTTGAGAATACACCTACAAAGGCCTGGAAAACTGTGACCAGATATATCAACTCAGAAGGGATTAAATGTATGCTTCTGGGGAAAAAAAAACAACTTTCAAATTATAAATGGAGCACTGATTTTCTTGTCATCAGCTGGCTTCCACAGCTGATGTGGGAGGAGTCCGAATGGCAGAGTGTTGACTGGTGTGTTTGAGGCCCTGTATTCAATTACTAGTACAGAGGAGGGTAAGACATTAGCAAACAAAGTTCTGACTGGGTAAAAAAAGGGACAAAAATAAACAAACAAATAAAACCTTGCAACTGGAGAGGTGGCTGAGGGTGCTTACTGCTCTTCCAGAAGACGAGAGTCTGGCACTCACATCAGATGGCTCCTAACTGCTTGTAATTCCAGCTCCATCTAACACCCTCTTCTGGACTCATAGGCACCTGAACACATGTGGCATATTCTCATACAGGCACATGCAAGCACACACATACACATATACTCTCATAGATACACACACACACACACACACACACACATATACACAGTTTCACAAATACATACATACATATATACATTCAAGTAAATATTTATTTTAGAGAAGAAAAGTACTAGTAAAAGAATGAGAAAATGACTCACTCTAAGCTTAGTGTTACTCAGATGCATACATACAAAATTTACAACGAGGATTCCTCATAATCCATCTACAATGGGGAGAATAAATTGAAACGCCACCTAGTCACGTAAGCATATTTTTAATTTTCCAAGTATTTGTTGACTATTATCTTTCATGCTTTAGACGTGAAGTGCTGTGAACAATGTGACTATTCTTCCTGCCACAAGAAGAGAAATGACAACAAATGAATATACGACAATGATTAAAATACACGATCACACAATGTTCTTAATTACTGCCAAAGGAGAGGAGTCAGCAGGTGTCTGTGATGGGGGATCACCTCAGAGAGTCAGGACACAAGCCACTATTTTTGGTCCAAAACAAATCTTTAAACAATCCAAATCAGAGGGGACCATAAGGGATGAGCTGAAATTATCAAAAAAAAAAAAAAAAAAAAAAAAAACTAGTACTAAAATTTTAGTTATAATGGTAAACGATCATCAAGATTTTAGTTACTTTAAGGTTTTAGTTACCATGTAAGTAAGAATGAAAAAAAAATGGGGGCTGGAGAGATGGCTCAGCGGTTAAGAGCACTGACTGCTCTTCTGAAGGTCCTGAGTTCAAATCCCAGCAACCACATGGTGGCTAACAACCATCCATAATGAAATCTGACGTCCTCTTCTGGTGTGTCTAAAGACAGCTACAGTGTACTTACATATAATAATAAATAAATCTTTAAAAAAAAATAAAAAGAACCAAAAAAATTAGAAATGGGAAAGACATCAAGAAAGTATTTAGAAACCTGGCAATATAAAAATTAGTTTTCTAATTCGAACTGTTTAGCTAAGAGAGCAAAAGTAAATTGTAAACCCATTAAAAGTTACAAGACAAAGTTTTGTCATAGCATTGATTCAACTTCTCTTAGTAGTTTAGACAGAATGAATACAAAGACAGCAATGGAGTCCTGTATCTTCTGTCTCTACTGAACAGCCAGCAAACGGCAACCTGTGTTGAGAACCTAATGTTAGGATGAGCCGTACACACCTGTGTTGCCAGAATGAGTGTTCTACCTCTGCAATAACCTGCATGTGTGGCTTTCAGAAATAAATCATGCACTTCATAGCTTTGCAAATTCAAGGGACATGGTATGGCTTTGCAGAGTCTAGCCTGCAGCATGCTGATCCTCTACTCAGCAAATCACCAATGTCTATATGTTCCTTGGCCTAGAGCTTTCATGGAGGACAATCTCTGACCCTCTAGGCCTCTCTGGGAGTCTGAGGAGTCCCATAGAAAGCAGGAGCTGAACTCAGATGTTAGGATCAAGCAAAAAATCTTGCTCCTCTTCAGACCACAAATGCCAGTTCACTCTGCACATGCACTTCTCAATCCTATGCTGCAAATGTCAAATCTAAGAGTGGTATCAAGTAGTGGTGCCCACTCCAAAGAGAAGTAGGCATAAGGATGCATTGTGTGTCAGTCATGGAAGAAATATTAAATGGAAGGAGCAACAGGAGACAGTATGGCACCTTATAACAAATGTGAGCTTGTTTTCACAACTTCACAAAGAATTCCAGATGTTGGGTGTCCCATGAGTGAAACAATCAAACTGCCAAAACACTGCATTTGAATTGTTAGATTCTTCAGAGGACACAAGAGTGGCTGCAGAAACAGTGGTTTGTGGTCCAGAAGAATGTGAGTTCTTCTCTGAGCACAAGGGAAATAAGGAAGATCTGCCTCATGGGCTGCCTTTTCTTCAGACAAGAACGGAAATTAAAATGTAAGCACCAGTGTGGCTTATCCGTGATGAATGTGTATTGCTAAGACAGGGACTTCCCATAGCCCAGCAAACAGTTCACCTCTTCCTCACTGTGGGAAATTTTCTGGTTAATGAAATAATGATGAGTTATTTTATGAACTCAACAGAGTTCATAAAAATAGGAACTGCAGACACTAGACTTGTTTTTTTTTTCACTGTTTAAAAGGAAAATTGTTGAAAGTCAAAGGCTTCAAATCGCCATTCTCAGAGGTGTGGATGTGTGTGCGCCCACCTGGGCTGATTTTCTGTCATTACAGCAAACTCTATTAAAATAGGCAACCTGAAATTTTTTAATCATTTTTATGATCCTAAATCATTTAAAGTAATTTTATTAAATCCAATCTCTTGGTAAGATGATCACACACTTGAAGGGAAATCGATACTTTATGATACTTCCTACAGACACCACAAATCATTTCATTCCAAGAAAACTTCAGGAAACCAACCTGAGACAGAACCTACCAAAGGTTCTTCTTTCCCTAACGCTCAGCCTCAGCCTCACAGGCTCCTGAGGAGCAGTCCATTCCAGCTCCAGTTCGGCAATGGGAATCGTGAAACTACAAGTACACACAAAGTTTCGAGACTTTCGAGACTAAGGGGACAGGTGCTCCAGAAGAGGAACCACTGTCAAGGCCAACACTGTCCCTCATAGGAAGACATCAGTACAGTTCCTTGAGCAATTGGCTGATAAAACAGAAGTCAAAAGCAAACCCAGGCTAGTGTGGGATATTCACCACATGGGACATCTGCCATGTGGGACAGTGTTCCTTACATAAGTGGTCAGAGCTGACCAGTAATGAGTCTGTAGAAACACAAGTGGTTAGTGATTGTGGATGGCTGGTCCCTTGGTTGTCTCCATGGCCTCTGCTTGGCTTGTCACTCTTTGTGACAGCATCTCTTCAAAGACAGTTGAGTTATGAGACATCAGTGGAAAGACTTGTCAAAAACTTTATCTTACTCCTTGAGGTCTCGTGAAGAAATGCATCAGTTTCGGTAAGTCTAAGCATATTAACGAGAAAAGGTGGATCGGATCCTACTGTTTTCCCAGGGTCCCACAGCCCTACGGCAGGGTTTTCAACCTCGGAGACAGATACATCTGGATCCAGAAACTATATTATGGAAGGTCGTGTTATATACCGTGAAATGCTCAGAACGTCCTAGCCACTGCCTACTAGATGCTCACAGCATCCTGCATCCACTGTTACAACCTAAGTCTGTTCAGACACTGCCAAGTTTCTTTCAAGTTAAACCTAGGTGAGATGCACCACTCCACTCAAGTCTCTTTCACTGTTTAAGCCTCATCTCTTTGTATGAAAAGTACATGTAAGATCATTTCATCAAATGATAGCTGCATTGATTGAATTATAAAATTATAATCCTAACAATAATAAGGCTAATATTTACTAAGATCTTGTTTATGTACCAGGCAGATGAATTGTTGACTCCCACCAACTTCACAATTGCAGGGATGGTGTGGTGTTCCTACTGTCACATGATCATGCAAGTGCCAACTGCCAAGATTCGAACTGAAAGACTTCAAGGCCCTTGCTTCTTATTTACCATATACCTATGCCATAGTCAGCCAGCAGTGCAGTGTGTTACCGAGACCTCAATGGATAATCCTAACCTTCCAACATTGTTCACCTAGCCCTTCTCACAGAATAATCAGTTTAGTGTGCTTTTCTGGGCTGCATGAAATTTAGAGAGATCTCTCAAAATCCTTCTTCAAAATATATCATTAACTGTCTCTTTGCAATCTTCTAAGGACTTCCTCCTGCCAGTTCTGCTAAGGACAGCTCCCACCCCAAGAAATCCACTGACCCCAGTGGCCTCTGCACTTAGCAGTATGTGACTAGAAACCAGAGCATGAGTGATATGCCCCTTATACGTTACTTCTCATGATAGTAGTCTTAGGTTAGTAGTAGAAAGACATTGCTGTTGATTGTAAATTATCATCATTAAAAGGGTCAAAACAGAATTTCCATTGAAATATTCTTTTTTTAAATACCAAATTATACCTAATGAATTAAAAAAAAAAAAAGAAGATCTGCCCGTATTTAAGCTATTTAACATGGGTGTTTTTGCCACCATGGTGCATCATATACTAGAAACAGACATACAAAATAGGTTGGCTGAGCTTTCTACAGGGTTTCAAGGACCTTGCAAGGCTGTTCCACATGCAAACACTCCTTGTAGCAACAGTGCATACGGAATGAGCATTTAAAGGTAAGGAAAAGAAAAACAACTCAGTTTTACATGGAAAAAGACAAAGTCCGGGGAAGAGGCACATTTAATGATGTAGGTTTCTTTACCCTCCATAGGTACCTGTACCCTGAGGCTTTAATGAGGAAAACAGTGTTTAAAACCCAGGATGTTACCAAAACAAAAGCAAAAACAAAATAAAATGACAACAACACAAACAAGACATGAAAATCTGGGTGCAGGAAAGGAACATGGTGCATTTGAAGGAGCAAGTGAAGAGCATGTGTGAAAGAACAGAGAAAACTGAGAGGAGACAAAGCCAGGGAGGGATGGGCAGAGTGAGGGAAAGTCCAGGTGGGTCAGCATCTTTCAGCAACGTAGGCCCAGGGGTTAGAAGGTGGCCGCAGTTATCCAGAGGGATAGCAGCTAGCCTATGGGAGTAAAAAACTTAACACATGGAGAGGCAGTCAAACCATAAGAAAAATGACAAGACCAACCAGCAGCACAATTATTCTATTATTTGATAAAAGGTTATTAGATGCTGAGAACAGTGCTGTTTCAATTTATGATACTATTTCTCACAACAACCTTGGGTGATGCATATGTGTGGTCTTCATTTTACATGTGAGGAAACTGAAACTCATGAGAGATTAGGTCATCTGACTCCCTTAGTCACATCATGTAGCTGACATGTGTGTACAACAGGGGCTAAATAAACTCTCTATGCCCTGCTGTGAGAGGTATTCTTGATTGTCAACTTGACTACTTCTGGAATTTCTCTCTCTCTCTCTCTCTCTCTCTCTCTCTCTCTCTCTCTCTCT
>JADRCD010227513.1:24168-37089 GCA_019843815.1 Montemys delectorum
ATATATATATGTGTGTGTGTGTGTGTGTGTGTGTGTGTGTGTGTGTGGTATGTGCATGTATATACACATATATAAACTCATAAGCTACATATACACAATATGTGTATATATACATATTGTGTATATATGTGTATATATGTATATACACATATATAAACTCATAAGCTACATATACACATATATGCATATGTATACATACATGTGTGCATATATGTATATATGTACACACACACACATATATATATATGTATATATATATATATATATTATTCCTCTAGATAACACTCACTTACATACCTACCTAGTTCTACTACAGTTTCCTGCCCACACCAAGAACAAGAACAGCCACTATGTGGAGCCAGGATCTGTGTGAGACATGTTTATATCCACTATATTTTGAAGTCTTATCAAGAGCTGTGAGATATAAAGCTCCTCTTTATAGCTGGGGAAACTGAGGCAGAGTCAGGCCAACAGCAAGCATGAACATAAAAGTTCCAGGCTTGAAAAGTCACAGGACTGGAATCAGAGCTGTGGGCTGGCTCTTCCTCATCCGTTCGGATGGTTATTAATTAAGAACTGAGACGATGAGGCACCATTCTATCTGCGGTCTGTGTAAAGCCTTCAGGAAAAAAATGCAAAACTGATGCTACTTCTGCAATCATCATTATAATCTCTGCCCCACGGTGCTGGAAGTCCACGATGCATATCACTGCATGTCACCTCATACTGACAGCTCACATAAAGATTGCAGATAACCTCACCTACAAGTAACAAGTGTGGACAACTTCTACCAAGATGAGCAGAAGAAATGTCAATTTAAGCGATCTATATGGAGCCAGAAGTGCTCCCAGAATGTAACCTGACAGTATCCACACCTGAAGACTGACAACAAATGCTATTTTCAACCAAAGAGGCCTATCCTGAGTTCAAGAAAGCAGGACTGGGGATGCATGTCAGGGGTAGAGAACTCTTCTAGCATGTGCAAGGATCAGGGTTCTGTGCCCAGAACCATAAAAATAAGTAACAATACAAACAAACAAACAAACAGCACAGCACAGCACAGAGAGAATGTACAGAACTGGAGAGTGAACTCCACTCCTCAATTCCCAACTGCTCCACGAGGACCCTCCCCTTCAAAGTCCCCGGGCAGCAACAAAGCTCAAATGCTTTTTACTCTGTCCACTGAACCTACCAAAGGAGAAAAGGCTTTTCTGTTGGACCAAAAGGACTGCTCTTTGCCTGAAATCTAATTGCGCCCCAGAAATCACTAATGAAGGCTCTTTAGTAGAACAGCAGATGTCCCGATAAACCATCATGCATGATTTGTGGATATTGCCTTCCAAGCAAACAGACAAAGAAAAAAACCAAACCACTTCTCTAAGAACGTGCAGTGTGTATAAGTTTAAAACTATGTGAACAAAACGGTGGATGCCAGAGCCCTCCCTGCGGGCCTGCACTTCAGCGACAGGGCAACTGTACAGCATCACCCTCAGATGTGGCCTGAAATGGGTTTGAAGAAAGTGACACAATTAGATATGCTTTGTTTGAATGAAAAGACCCTACAAATTCTAGCATACTGCTATTAGAAATGGTATCAGCTTATACAGATGGACAGCTTTCTCTAAGCCCCTACAGTTCTCATGTGTTAGAAAGCGAGCAGAATGGTAGTGAATTCTCCAGTGGCCCCTGCAGCCTCTGTCTCCGAGGTCAGGTCGCAGTCCCCCCGCCTCCTCCCCCCACTTTAACAGGGCAGTTCCTAGACTTCACCTGCTGTGGCTACCAGACAAGGCAAGATGTTGAGTTTATTGTGAGGGAACAGATGTAGGCTAAGCAAAGAGTCAGTCAGCCCTGGGTTTTGCTTTGGAGGAACAAAAGAGATCTGAAGGGATTGTTGGGGCCTCAGACCAGCAGTGCATCCAGGTGGCCCAGAGCCTTTACCTCCAAAGCCATCTCAAGACACTCCTACAGAAACCAAACAGACAGACAGCAGCAGCAGCAACAGTAAGACCTTCAGATTAGGTTCTATGTTTAGATCAAGAACTATAGGCCATAAACCATAGCCTCAAATAAGCTGCAATAAAACCCAGTCTTCAAACACAAAAATTTAGATTTGTTTTCACCAGTAACAATCCATTGTGTTTATGATGTAAGTGACTCCTGTTCTAAATAAATGGGCACAGTATAAACATGAAGAAAATTACCAGAAACCACAGATGATCTAAAAATATATGGCCCTGGAGAGCTGTCTCAGTGTTAGGAGCACTGGCTGCTCTTGCAGAGGACATAAGGTTCCATTCCCGGCATCCATAGTGGCTCACAAATGTTGTAACTCCAGTTCCAGGGGGATCTGATGCCTTTTTCTGGCCTCTGCAGGAACCAGGCATATATATAGTATACAGATATACATGCAAGCAAAACACCCATACACATAAAAAATACATTTTAAATTCAAATTTAAAATGTGTATATGTATATTTATATTTTTTAAATCCTCTTTTGAAATAAGACTGATTTACTATAGCCATGTATATAAAAATTATCTTTTAAATAAATGAGGTCTTTTGTAACACAAACAATGAACAAACACTTATAAGTTACTCTTTCTCTGAGATGAATGCTTTTCAAAATCATCACAGCCAATGAACCAGATTCTTATCCTCACCTAATGTCTGTACCACCTTCCATGCAGAACCATTGTTCACTGAAAGAGTTAGTGAATGACTTTATGGATAGACCATCTTAATACACACACCATTTCTTAAATGAATGTAACCTGTTCTATGTGGGCTGAGAATAAAGTCACACACTCAAGTCAAATAGCTTTTTGACCATAGCAGGAAGTCTGTATCTAAAAATCGTGCCTACAATTCATTCCTTGGCGCAGCAGAACTCAACTCTCAACTTAGCTATGATAGAGGTAAAATCCTTCGGTGATTCGAAGTGTACTTCGGTCATTGAAGTACAGCCTTATTACAATGAAATCCAATGTCTAAAAATTGTTCTTATTTTGGGCTTGTACCACAGAGAGAGCCAAGATTTTAAGCTCTACTAAATACAAAACAAACAAACAAAAAGACTTTACATATTTATGTTCATTTAAGAAAATACTAGTAGTGATATGTTATTTTGAAATATACAGTTAATATGTTTGGAGTTATTTGAAATTTATAGTGAGAAAAGCGTATGTATTTGCAGTATTGCTATAAACAAGCATCTACATAACATTGTTAAATTGATTGTTTTATATCTAACAACCTTTATAATACTCTTTTTATTATAACATTTTATAAATTTTAAGGAATATGACAAAAAAGATATTGTAGGTATTGAAGAGGAGGTCTCTGGGAGGAGTTGGGGTACAAAAGGGAAACAAGAATGTGATTTAATTCTACTTACTTAAAATATGTTTTTAAATGTTAACAAATTCAGACAAATTGAAATGTAACTTTTCTCATCATAATGCAATAAAAGTTAGAATGTGGCAGGGTTATTTAAAAAAAAAGAATGAACAAACACACAATACTCTATATTTTCTTTAATAATCAGAATGTTCTATATTAGGCTTGTTTTAAAGAGATGGATATTTTAATACATGCTAAATGGCATATGTTAAAAATATACTAAGGTGAACATATGAAAATGTGTTACTGGAGGTAGCAGAGAAATCTATACAAAATACCAAATATAATAATAAACAAAAGATGAGTCAAATAGACTTCTGGGCAGTTCCCCCAAACGAAGTTCCTACACTCCATGAACACCATTATCATACACAGACGATCAATGGCAAGGAAGCCAATGCACAAGGCAGTGAATAAAGAGATTAAGTAAAGTGTGGCCTGTGTATGCCTGTAACCCACAGTAGCAGAAATCACAATCTAGCTGAGTGGTGGTACATGTCTTTAATCCTAGCACTCGGGAGGCAGAGGCAGATAGATCTCTGAGTTCAAGGCCACCCTGGGTTACAGGGCGAGTTTCAGGACAGCCAGGGTTACACAGAGAAACCATGTCTTGAAAGAAAGAGAGAAAGAGGCAGAGAGAGAGAGAGAGCAAGAGAAAGCGAGAGTGAGAGAGCTAGAGAGAGCAAGAAAGAGCAAGAGAGAAAGCCAGAGAGAGCGAGAAAGAGAGAGAGAGAGAGAGAAAGAGAGAGAGAGAGAGTCATAACCTACTGGTACATTCTACAGCACAAACAAATATTATATACTCCCTGCTACATCAAGGAAGCCATTGAGCAAAGAACAAATGCCATGGAGTTCAAACCAGGGTATTAATCCATCTCAGTGACAGAGGACAGCCTGAAGTTTCTTCCTGACTGAGAGGCCCACAAAGGAGTAGTCTGTAGTGATGGAAGCCTGTTGCTGTTGACTGGGGCCATGACTTCGCTATTTCTTCATATGTGGACACATCGTCACGTTTGTCTGTTACCTTGACAACTCAGCTAACAAAACTATAACACAAGCTGAAGACATGACAGGTGGCTCTCACCCGTCTTCACTCACCACAAAGGCAAGCAGCCCAGTCACAGAGCATCAGGTACTCTTTATAGTAGGCTATCTGGCCAAGGCAGTAAGTCAGTAAGTCACCTGGCCACCTGGCCCACTGTAAAAACAAACAAAGCCATAATAAGAGGTCACACTTTTAATTATAGGCCTGATGCCAGATTTGCTAGATATAATAATACACACCCTCTTTTAATTAAACAAATCACCTAAATAGGCACTTGTAAAAAAAAAAAAAAATGAAGAAACATAAAGGATGCTACACTGCATCTTCTCACAGGACCAAGAGCAAATGGAGAGGCCAGCTACCCTAGAAGTCCTCTTAGGCAGGGATACTTCAGCGGAGGCCAAAAGCTGCTGAGACTAAAGTGAAGTAACTAGAGGAGGGAGTGGAGGTGATGGCCATCTGATGTCACTACATCCTACATGCCACCATTGTGTATTGACACAGGATAGCCCAGATGGGCCAAATGCAAGGATCCCAGAAGGTTCATTAGCAACTCAGAAACGTTAAAGACTTGAGTGAGCTCGGGGACGGGAACAAAACTAGAACAAAAGCAAAAAGCACATAGAAAGTCCTTTAGTACTCTTTAAAATGGAGTTAAAATACACGATGCTATATATTTCACTGGCTGGAAAAACGGAACCATCTGAGTCTATCAATGGCAACTTCCGTGAATAAACTGTAATCAAATCACGCTGTGAAACATTCTGCAGCCAGAAAAAAAAAAATGATGATTTTAAAAAAAAATTAATTAAAACATAATTACATCATGTCCTCCATTTTATTTCCTCCCTCCAACCCTTTCCATTCTCCCTCACCCCCCCCCCTCAAATTGATGGCTTTATTTGTTTTACAAACACACACACATACACGTACACATACACATACATTAATCTCTTTACTCACTGCACCGGGTCTTGGCTACCTTCCTGTCCTGAGTATCTCTGTGCATGGTTCATGAATTATTATTAATACACAAACATTATCGATAGAGATATATGTATAAACATAGATATAACTACAATCTTCTGAATCCATTTGGTGTTGCTTGTGTGCATATCACTTCGTGGCTGACCACTTTGTATTGTATTCCTGTGTTTAAAGCTGAGGAACATCATGGAAAAAAGGGCGAAAAATTTGTAAGAGCCAAAGAGCTGGGAAATCAGTGGTAAGACAGCTCCAAAATAAAGAGGATCACTGTGCACAGCCTGAGCACACTCCCCTAAAAGTTGAGATGCATGAGCTTCTCTAGGACCATGGTGTTCACAGGGGAGAGAACTGTGAGTACAAAGCAAACTGTCAACACCGGTTTCTTTCAAAGAACAGGATCTGAGAAGAGAAGGAAGGAAGATAACTTACTTATAAAAAGGCCCTAGAAAGTAAACTTGGGCTTAGGAAAGGGAGAGAGGTCACAGGAAGAGGAGAAGGCAGCACATGAAAGTGTGCCGGAAAGCAATCTGTTGTTCCTGTTTTCACCAGCCAGTGCTGCTGTTGGTCAAGTTAGTGCAGGAAAGCAGGGAAATAAAACCAGGAACAGCACTCCAAACATCTGGCCAGCGGCTTGTGGTCAGGCCCCACAACAGAACAGCATGGCTAGGCGGGCCTGCTTTGGCCTCGCTGCCTTTCATTTTCTTCCACTATCCGTTTGACAGTTCCACAATGGAGATTGGTGGGATTGAGGCTAGCCATACCAACACTGACTGCTCTGAATTAAAAGTCTACTCTGGACAGCACAGATCTGTCTCCTCTCGAAGATCGACTCTCAGCACACAAGATCCTCCTTAGCCAAAGCGCATTTCCAAAATGTTCTCTCTGTTCCCTGATCCCAAGGAATGAAGGCCTCCTCCAGGTCTGCTGACTGTTACTCAAAGCTTTAGGCTATGCTTCCCAGGTCCTAAGGCACAAATAAAGTACACACAGCATGCAACATACAGGCATCTAATAATGCATATGCAGTTATACACATGCTTGAGTACTGTGGGGGGTGTAGTTGTGATTAATACACAGTTGCTACATTTCCTACATACTCTGGATATAGGAAGCCTACCTTAGGATAATAGAGTAATAAGGTTTACAAGATTAAAGATCTGAAAACTTGGGCCAGTTTAAACTTTCAAACAGCCAAGACACACATTCTCTCTCCCTCTCCCTCTCCTTCCCCTCTCCCTCTCCCTCCCCCCTCTCTCTCTCTCGTGTGTGTGTGTGTGTGTGTGTGTGTGTGTGTGTGTGTGTGTACGTGTTGTAGCATGTCTGTGCTGCTTAGCATGTGTATGCAAGTGCACATGCTCATATACCCATACATGTGGAAGCCAAGGAGGATGTCAGCTGTCCTGTTCTATCATGGTCTGTCTTATTCCTTTGAGAAAGGGTCTCCCTTTGAACATGGACCTAGACTGTCAGCCAGCAAGCCATAGTGGTCCTCATACCTCCACTCCCAGAGCACCGGGTTGCACTGTGGGATTTAGGTTAGTACAGGGGGTTTTAACTCAGGTCCTCAGGCTAGCAAAACAAGGGTTGTTACTCACTGCGTTAGTTACTTTACTGTTGCTGTGATAAAACACCATGACAAAGACAACTTTTGGAATGAAGAATTTATTTGGGATTATGGCTCCAGAGGGCTAGAGTCCATAATGATGGGGTGGAGGCATCAGGCAAGTATAGAGAATGGAGCAGAATTCAGAGCACTCACATCTCAAACCACAAGCACAACGCACAGAGAACAATCTGGGAGGAGGCCGAGGCTTTCTGCTCTCATGGCCACTCCCTAGTAACACACTCCATCCCATAAGGCTATGCCTTCATGCCTCCCCCAACTGTGCCACTAACTGGAGACCAAGTCTTCAAATGTCCAACCCTTTAGTACAATTTCTCATGTTGTGGTGACCCCTCCAAACCATAAAATTATTTTGTTGCTACTTCATAACTGTAATTTTGCTACTGTTATAAATCATAATGTAAATATCTGATACAGGACCCCTGTAAAAGGGTCATTCAACCTCCTAAAGTAGGGTCACAACCCACAGGTTGAGAGGTGGTGCACTAAAGCCTCTTCCTCCATCTCCTAGCCAAGACCTTTATAGTTTGCTTGCATAACCATTCTCAACTTTCCCTGAAGAGGTCACCCTTGGGTCCCTGGGTTCCTTACTATACAGAATTAGGTTTAGATGGTTTGCACATGAAAGACTGACAAAACATGAATGTTTTTCTTGCTTACAAAATAATGATATAGTAGCATACTATTAATCCAGTACCAGTGAAAGAGACTAGGAAGATATTTTTATCTTTCTGAATTACAATAATCTCAAAGAACTCCACCCACAACCCTGTGAGGAGATGAACAGCTTGTGGAACCCTTCAGTGGCTCTGGAACCTTCTTTCACACCAGAGCTGAATGACTGTTGTGGAAACCGGATTTCACAGTCCTCTCCTGGGACTGCAAAGGCAGGTGCCAGTCACAGCCCTTCCCCTTCTTCGCTGCTGGCTTGAGACCCACCAAAACCATTCACATCTGAAAGTTAAAGCGTCTACATTTAGGGTATGACTCACAGGACAGACTCTGTTGCCTGCCAGACGGCAAAGGGAACAGGGAGTGTCGGGCTGTGTTCCTATAGAAACCTGTGGTCACAACATAGTCAGACCTAAGACAGAACACTGAAAAAGCTCTAAAAGGTGACTCTAGAAAGTCGAAAGTGCAGAGCTTGGGGACAGAGGACCTGCAAGGTGAGGGGGGCATTAGGGATGAAAGAGCTAGATATTTCAAATACACAAATACCGAGGCCAAGAAGAAACAAAAAAGCAAGAATGAATGGATGGAAGCAGCAATACCAGCTGCTTCCTCAAACATGTATGTGTCATAAGCATGTGACACAGAAAGCAGGTGGTGGAGTATCATTTGGGTGGAAGCAAGGAGAATGATAGGGGGATGGAAGAGGGGGGTGGCATACAAGTAATATGAGGGAAGTACAGTAATATACAAATTAATTTTAAAACTTACTGAGGCTACTACATGGGTTCCAGGACAAGAAGCTAGCCAGGGAGGACTGTGCTCTGAGCTGCTTACCCACCTTTTTAAACTACATGCAGTAATATGTTGCCAGTAGCAGACTGAAGGTGCATGTGAACATGTATATCTATGAGCCATGTTCAGTATGGGAGGTCAGGGTATACAACTCCAAAAATGTCCCAATTTCCACATAAGGCACTTAAGTTAGTACCAGGAAACAAAGAGAATTACCTAAAACTGAGATTTTTAAAGAAAGCAGGCAACAGGAAATTTTACTATCTTGGCCGCATTTTGCTTTGTTTTGCTGTGTGTGTATGTGTGTGTGTGTGTGTGTGTGTGTGTGTGTGTGTGTGTGTGTATGTGTGTGTGTGTATGCTATGTGTACAGTATATATGCAAGTGTATACACAGGTGCATAAACATATGCATGCACAAGGTCAAGGAAAGTAAAATATACTGCTCTACTCTTCTACATTACTCTCCTGAGACAGATTTCTCATTAAACCTACAGCAAGTCCGGAGAGCCGCTGATGCTCCTGTCTCTATCCCCCACAGTGCTCAGGTCACAAGCACACATAGCCATGTTGGACTTTTTATGTGGCTGATGTGGATTTGAACTCAGACCCTCATGCCTTCAAAGTAAGTACTTTTAACCACTGAGCCATCTCCCCCCAGCCCACTCTTGGCCATTTGAAGACTATAGCTCACCAACGTTAAATAGATCTACAATACAATAGTGCACCTTTTCATCTTGCAAAATTAAATGACATCCACTCATCATCAACTTCAGTGGACAGAAAAACAATAAATGGAGTCATACAGTGTCTGTCTTTCGTGATCGGCTGATCTCATCAGCCTGATGGCCTCGAGATTCATCCACACTATAGTACATATCAGGATTTCCAATCTTTTTAAAGACTGACTAAGATCCCACAGTAGATATGACATAGTTTCCTCATCTGTTGGTTGCTTCTGCCTGCTGGCTATTGTGATCAAGAAAATGGGTGTTAAATCTCTCTGACTTGCCAGCTTCAATTTGCTTGGATTTGTGCCCAGAACTGAAGTTGCTGGATCATGTGGCAGCTCTATTTTTAGTCTTTGAAGAATCTTGATATTGTTTTCTATGGCAGTTGCTCCACTGAATGATCCATTAGCAGTGCACAGGGTCCCAACTTCTCCAAAGCCCCACCAATGCCGTCTCCTTTCTGAAGACGTGGTCATTATTCTGATAGACCCAAGGTAGCACATCACCATGGCTTTGACTTACATTTCTCAAAGGACTAATGGCATTCAATCACTTTACTGGCCTGTGACTGTTTCTAGAGCATGTCTGGATGATCTAGCCTTTTGTGTAATTTTGGTAGTATGACTGTGTTTCATTATATCTTTGTCAAGTTGTATGTGGCTTTTTCTTTTTCTTTTGCCTGTGTGAATGCATGCTAATATGCATTTATGAATATATATATTCATATATATATATATATATATATATATATATATATATATATGGCCCAAAGGTTGATGTTGGAGTCTTCCTTAATTGTTTTCCATCTTATATTGAGGCAGGGTCTCTCATTGGAGCCTAGAGTTCACTACTTTTGTTTGTCTTAGTAGCCAGCTTGATGCTAGGACCCTCTGTGTCTGTCAGGTACCACTATTACAGATGGCCACCATGCTTACCCAGCCAACACTATCCAGTGAGCTCTCTTCCCGGCCTCTATGGCTCTTTGCAGAGTCTTAATCTTAGCTCTTCATCCAGTACATGATTTGTATAAACTTTGCGTCATTTTCTATGGTCCCTTTGCTCTTAGTGAACTGTGTTCTTTATGAATACATTTTCTAGGAAGTCACTGGTAATCTCAACATCATTTAGGATTCTCCTTAATTTTTTCTTCTTCTTTTTTTGTCATTTGGAGCCTTATAACTTTTATGTATGGTGTAAGATAAAGATCTAGCTTCAGTCTTTCATATATGGGTACACATTTTCCCATGCCTGCTCACTAAGTAAGAAGTCCTCTTTTTATTGAGTGCTCTGGGCACTGATGTGGATGTGAAGGAACACTTGACTCCTGGCCTCTCTCTTCAGATTCTGTGGTCCACCTGTGTCATTATATCAGCTCCATACAGCTTTGATTTACTGAGGTTTATAATGCACGTGGGTGCGTGTGTCCTCCAATTTCGGGCTTCATTTCTCGAACGTGTTCTGTGTCATATATAAAATATAGTTTTAGGTTATGCTATCTCAGAGTCGGGTTTTTCCAGGTCCAAGCTGGTAACTGTCCACTTTCCATTGTCCACATGACTAGAATGCAGAGGCAGGAGCATCAGAATTCACCAGCACAGCCCAGAGTTCTTCCTGACTCAGCGTTAGGTGAAGACACTCAGAGCATCATGACTTTGCAAGGCGAGGGAACTGAGGTTAAGGGCACAGATCCTAGACTCAAACAAAGCTGGGTTCAGGGCTCAGTGCATAAAAGAACTAGAACTTGCCACAAGCCTGAAGACTTGAGTTTGGTCACTTGAACCCCATGCGGGTGGAAGGAGAGAATCAGCTCCCCAGAGTTGTTCTTTGACTCTCATGCTTTTGCTGGGACATACGTGCACCGTTCTACACCATACACATAAACATATCACCATCATCAATATATAAAGAAGTTTGTGGGTTTTTTTTTTAATATTGAAAGCTGGGTTTAAGCTTTGGCTCTGCCAGTTTTTGTGGACACAGCCTTACATGCCTTGCTTATCGTTTTCAAAATGGGGACAATTGTAGCCCCCAATCTCCAAATCTTCAAAGGGCAAATGTGATGTGTATGAGTGACACCACAGTGCCGCTCCTTTATGGAGGAATAAGCACAGTGCTTGCCCAGAGGACTGAGCACAGCACTTACCTGGAGCACTGAGCACATCACTTAACTAGAGTACTGAGCACAGTGCTTGCCTAGAGGACAGCCAACAGCTGGGAACATGGACCACCATCCTGTTACTAGTGCCTTTCAGTAGTCACAACTTCAGTTTTATCAGTTGTACAATTTTTAAAGAATAAAATGAAATGTCAGGAAGGCCAGTGCCAGATACCAGGAGCATTCCTGAGCTCAGAAAGACAAAAGGAGGTTACTCAGGGTAATTTATACTGCCTCAGTGAAAGGTTGCATCCCCCAGCACAGAGAGCACATGGAGGGGAGAGCCACTGGTCAGAAGCACATCCATTGTAGCACTGTATAAGTTCAAAGATCAAACCCCGGAGACTTTATAAGAAGCTAGCATGAAGAGAATGGACTGCTGTGGCCAGTCAGACCTGTCAGCCTTCAAATCTTGATCGGGGCTTTTGTTCATCAAAGGGCAAACTTCATAAATAACCACCGCCATGAGGGAAACCTACCAGGTCACCTGCTCCCTGATCTCTACTGTGGAGAACTGTACCCACATCTGCTGATCTTGCAAACACTCTGCTTTCTTCTAACATCCTCCTCTTTAGGTGAAGCTCACTCCACCAGAGGAGCTGCCTGACTTGTACTCCAAAGCACGAGTCTCTTCTTCCACCAGAGAACGCAGCTGACGACTGGGAACAAAACTCATATCTGACTGCTAAGAACAGTTTAGCATTCTTCTTTGCTGTTCTGATATATCTTTTAGAAACTCACTTCTTTCTCTCTCTCTCTCCCTTTCTCCCCCTCTCTCTATATGTGTGCATGTATATATGTGTGCCTCCCTCTATCACCCTCCCTCTGTGTCCACTCTCCCCCCCCCTTTAACCCTCTGAAGAAATACAGAATCCTACAAGTTTTTAGTAGATGTCTTGACAGGAAGCAAAGTCAATAGCAAAAAGGTGAATGGGAAATCAGGTCCTCAGGACTGAATGGAGTGAGCACATACAAGAGCTAGCACACCTCTACTGTTTCAGGCTGGCGTTGTCCCTTACAACAGGATGGCTTTTGAACTGACAAAGCTCTAACTCTAAAACAAAAACAAAACTTATAAATAATACATACTTCTCTGGAAGGCATACCTTGAGTATGTTGACCCCAAAATTTTGAACTTCAAAGGGATAAGATCATACATATGAGAAACAATATCATTCAAAGTGAGTTTGTGGTGGTAGAAATAACTCTTACAAGAAATTCAAGATTTCGCTCCTGGGAGCAATAAGCATCACCTAGATGCATTTCTTCACCTTCCCTGTGTGAGCTTAAACTACATCTGTCTTACTTGGATACATAATCACTTATGGAAGGGCACTTGATGAGACATAATAAAGACCTTAGACTTCAGAAACTTATTTCTTTCTTTTCTTTACTTTTTTTTTTTTTTTTAAGTATAGAATAAAGTTTATTCAGGGCATAGGGAGGGGAATCAAAAGGGTAGTAGAGGCAGAGAAAGGCAGAAAGAGAGAGTGAGAGAGAGGAGAGGAGAGGAGAG
>JADRCD010227513.1:37099-52125 GCA_019843815.1 Montemys delectorum
AGAGAAGAGAAGAGAAGAGAAGAGAAGAGAAGAGAAGAGAAGAGAAGTAGAGGAGTAGAGCAGTAGAGGTCAGCCATGAGCATGTAGAGAGAGGGGGGTAAGAGAACAGGGAGAGAGCAGCCACAGGAAGGGAAGAGCAAGAGCTAGAGCAATAGAGGAGCAAGAGCCAGAAACTTATTTCTTAAAAGGAGCCCAAAGAGCTCTTTGTTCCTTTATGTCAACAGCCCATAAAGCATTAGAAACAGGTACATGTGCATCAAGAGACAGCGAGGTAAAGCCATGCCAGTGACCAAGATTAGCAGACAATGGGCAAATGCTGACAAAGCTGGGTTCTTAGAGATTCCTTATTCCATTCTTTTCTACTCAGAAAATCACTCATATTCTAAACCTATGTTTGGTAAAGAGCAACATCAAAATAAGACAGTCTTTTTTATCCACATTTCCCAGAGTGCACCCGCTGGTTGATCTCCTCCATCAAGTCTCCTTCCCCTTTTGAAAACAGCAAGTCAAACAAATCGGAGACACAAAGATACCTGTGATGGTTTGTGTATGCTCTGCCCAGGGAGTGGCACTATTAGAAGGTGTGGCACTGTTGGAGTAGGTGTGTCACTGTGGGTGTGGGCTTTAAGACCCTCATTCTAGCTGCCTGGAAGCCAGTCTTCCACTAGCAGCCTTCAGATGAAGATGTAGAACTCTCAGCTCTGCCTGCACCACGCCTGCCTAGATACTCCCATCTTGATGATAATGAATTGAACCTGTGAACTTGTAAGCCAACCACAATTAAATGTTGTCCTTATAAGAGTTGTCTTGGTTATGAAGTCTGTTCACAGCAGTAAAACCCTAAGACAATACCCAAATTGTTAGTCACTGACATTTCAGAACTTTACATTGTAATTGTATAGAAGGCTGGATGAGAAGCCACTAACACAAGGACTTTTTATGGGCCTGGTATGTATATATGTAACATGTATGTGTATGTTTGCTAAGGAGTACAGGCTCTGGACTACTAATGCCTTGGTTAAGCGTGGTTAGCATTCCAGCCTTAGTTAACATCCCAGCCCTGGTTAGCATTCCAGCCTTGGCTGGGCAGTGGTAGTGCACACCTTTAATCCCAGCACTCAGGATGTAGAGGCAGGCAAATATATCTGAGTTCAAGGCCAGCCTGGTCTACAGAGTGAGTTCTAGGACAGCCAAGGGCTACACAAAAAAAATTTATCTTGAAAAACAAAAACAACCCAAAACATCCCAGCCTTGGTTTACATTCCAGCTCACCAGCGATAGCATGCAGCCTTGGGAATGAAGACACTGACTTCATCCAGTTTGTAAATACAAACACTTCATACAGACACAAGAGACATTCAGACAGAGCTGGATGTTATGGTGTTTACACACTTGCTATCAGCTTCCCATACTTACATTATTAGAGTACTTCAGTTTTCATCCAGCATCCATGGCACTAATCACCATGCAGTGGACCACTAACCCGTATTCTGACACTTTCTCTCATGTATGAAAGTAGAAATGTTTCTTGACTTGCGGGCCTGTCTCTTTTCTTTCCCCTTGACCAACCAGTATTCATTTTCTGGTGTGAAATGTCAGATTCCACAGGCATGAGGAAGCTAGCAATCAACCTTGAGTGTTATTTTCCAGGGTCTGTCCACTGGCTTTATTGAACCTGGTCTCTCACTGAGATCTTGAAGTTTACCAGGACCTGCAGGGATCACATCTGTCTCTCTCTGCCTCCCCGATATTGGTATTGTGTGTATGCACATCACCATGCCTGCCATTTTTACATGGGTTCTGTGGGTTAAGCTTGGGTCTCTACGCTTGGTCAAAAAGCACTTTACTGACCAGCCATCTCTTCAGTCCCTTGCTTAATAAGGATGGTCTCTGTTTTGACCATGCATCATGATGGACATGGTATCAAGCCAAAGATTTAGTCTAGTTCCCAAGACTGGGCTTCCCATAACGTATTTTCCCTATCACTTACAGTCCTTAACTCATAAAAAGTTGAGGAAAAACTTTTTTCCTGTCACTAGAGCTTAAATTACAAAGTAGAAACTGTTTGCAATGTAATGTTAAAAAAAAAAAAAAAAAAAAAGGAAAAAGTCAGTAACAGAAAGTATCTCTCTTTTTTTAACATAACTGTTATTACATTTATAGGAGGGTATAGATGCATGTATGCCATATACGTGTGTGGAGGTCAGAGGACAGCTTGTGGGAATAAGTTCTCTACATGGACTGTGTGGGTCTTTGGGAATTGAACTCAGGTTGCCAGGCTCCGTGGCAGGCATATCTATCCTACTAGGCCATCTCAATGGCCTGTCCCCACCACACCCTTTTTGGTAAACAGAATGTGATACTATTGCTAAATCTATGAATTCTAACATCGTAGAGATGAGGGTTCATGCCCCAGTCCTTCTTCCTAGTAGTCACATGACTTTGAGATTCTTATCTACAAGGCCAACATAAAAGCTGCTCGAGGTCTATGGGGTTGTTCCGATTTAAATAAGATAATGTGGGGAAGGCACACTAGAAGCTTCCATAAATGCTGGCTACTGCCAATGAGGCCTTCTGTGGCTGCTGCCACTGCCGCTGTCACTGTTATTATTCCAGGAACACGACTGCCCCAGCACGCTGTGACTCACCGCTCCACTCAGCCTGCCCTGCTCATCCCTCCTGAGGAATGTTCCAGGCCTTCACTGCTAAACAACCTAAAATATACTCTACTAACAGCTCCACAGCCAAAGGTTCTCAGCCAGCATGAAGCTTTCCCGGAAGAGGCAAGACAGGAAGACTTTCCAGCCCAACCCAACCCAAACAGAAAGCAGGCTTCCCCAAAACAAAGAAACTGCCTCCATGAAACTGGATCCATATGCCTTTAGAGTTCCAAATCACCTAGAACTGCTCATCTCTAAGAACCTAACTAGTGAGTCCCATGGATAAAAAAGGGGAGCAGCTTCTAGTGCCGTCCCCTGAATCAGGGACTGTTTCTGGGTGCCTGCTCGTATGCTGGACTTCTTCACTAGGACACTTTCAGCTCAGAACTTTGTATGTACAGAACCCCCTGGAATCTCACTTTGTGACTCTGAGGCGCTAAAGAATCAAAACACTTCTTAAAGAGCTCTGATGCCTCTGACTGAAAGCTCCCTCTGTAGAACAGAGAAATGTTTGCAGTAAATTCTCTGACTGATAGCAAAGAGGACTAGCAAAGCTGTCAGGCCTTGGAGGCGATACCCACAAGCCAAGCAAGGCAGGGTTCATCAAGACAAAGAGCAAGGCTGTTCCTTCCCACAGATCTGAGAGGAAGAAGAGAGGGAAGAGAAACAAAGAGAAAGTAGGAGACAAACTTCTGCCCAGTGGCTCCTTTTGTACAGACCACAAAGGAAAGGACAGGAACTGAAATGCAATTCTAGTAAATTAACAAAAGCCTTTCATCAACTCTAACAATCAGAAGCCTCTAGATAAACCCATGCCATCATTTCCTCTGATGTGTGTGAAGGAAGGGAAGAGGAAAGAAGGTGGCAGAGTGAAATTAGGAGGAAGAAAAGAAAGACAAATGGACAAATGTAAAGTCCATCTTTATCCTCACACTGGTACATCAAACTACTCTCGCCAATTCTGGAGGAGAGTCGCAGATAAACTGGAGGGACGGCAGCTTCCTGCAGGCTTCAGGTCAGGAGAGCTAGAGTTTCCACCCAGGAATTCAGAATAGTCTGCGCCACGGGCTGTTTTGACATAGGTGGCCCTCAAACTACACTTTGGACAACGCTGCATTTGGATCTACAAAATGAATTCCATGGATCATTTAAAATTAGAACTTCGTAAGTAAGTAGAATAAAGCATGGTGGCACAGGCCTGTAATCTCAGCACTTTGGGAATTGAAGGAAGGAGGATGAGAAGTTCAAGGCCTTCCTCGGCCACCAGGCAAGTTTGGGGCTAGCCTGAGCTATAAGAGATCCCCTGTCTCAAAACACTAATTATATAAATAATAAATAAAAGCAAAGCATCTCATATTCCTTAGACATGTAGAATAGATGGAACCTCAGCTATTCTTTGTAGTAACTAAAAACAATAAAAGCAGACCAGATTTAACTAAGGACAGTGATACAGATCCACATGCACACTGGTTTATATACATGTATATATTTAATACACATGCCAACAGGCATGTTGGCATATATACATGTATATATAATACACATACCCACAGACATGTTGTTATATATACATGTATACGTATATGTACATTTCAGATGTATGTATATATACATTATATGTGTATGTATACATTATATTATGTGTGTGTGTGTGTGTGTGTGTGTGTGTGTGTGTATGTATTCATCTTTGAGTAAGCAACTGAAATAACCAAAGGACCTTTCTTTCCTCTCTACCCACCCAACAAAATCTGCCAGCCAATAATAACGAGGTTATCAGCAGACTGTTTCTTTCACACTATGGGAAATGCAGAAGGATTGGTAAGAAAGGCAAAACACACTGCAGTTTCCTTCTGTATCTGCATTTCCCTATGATGCATGAGGGGAAGCTGGGTCTCTGCTCCCAAGCCAGCATTCTTCTTGCACCTGAGAAGACACTCGTGAATTTAAGTGGACGACACTCTGATGGGTCAAGGATATTCTCACTGTTACTCAGGAAAGAAGGACCCATAGTCTCTTCCCTCTCCCCCAAAGCATATATCAGACAAGTAATGTTTGGCTCTGTGTCGAGGCAATGACTTAATATGTCCATGTCCTCTTAAAAACCTGCAAAATCTGCCTGGAATGGAATCTCCCTAAGCGTTTACCATTTTAATTGTAACTAACTCTGACTAAATAGCCCCACATTCATGAAAGCAGGTAGCAATGAAGGAAAGCCAAAGCCTACACGAAAGGATCCGTGGTTCCTTGGCAAAGGGTCAAAGGTAACTGAGAACTAAAAGCAGGCTGAGAGTACTCAATAGAGGAATGATATAGAAACAAGGAATGGCTGGCCTACAAGAAAATAAACTTTGCACAGTGAATACTCTGATGTGCCCACATACCCTAAAAATTCATGGCGCATGCTCAGACTTAGAAATCAGGAAGTCCTGGGTTCGAGTCATAGTTTGTCACTGAGTACACAGTCTCTGTTAACCTCGGTGCTCTCGTTTGTTTGGTAGAAGAATAACAGTCACTAATGGAGTTGTTGTGGAGATAAAACTAGATAATGCACACAGGGTGCCTAACATAATAAGCACTCAATAAAAGTCAGCCATCATTTTTCTAGTACGAGGGTCAAGTGTGTGGGTGTGAATGTAATTTAGCCTTGGCATCTACTGATTAACTCACACTTTAAAAACATTAAGAGCTGGCGATGCTACAGGCTAGGCCCCAAAGAAGTAATTAAGAATGGCTCGTGTGTTCTTTTTTAAAAATCAGGTCTATAAACACTTCTGTAGATTATTACAGCTGACTGATAACCTTCCAGGTTTGGGCCTTCATGCACTGCTACTCATGTTACACCCTGACCATGGCAGGGACTGCCATTCTCCGATATGCCCGCAAAGTCCTGTGCTATTGTAATCTGTATATCTGGGGTCTATCAAACACTGTCTAAGGGTGCTGATGCACACATCCCGAGAGTATAAACTGTGATGCTTTCCATGAGAACTTAGAAAGCCTCCAATGGGACAGGCCACCAGCTGCTCTCAGCATGTGTAGCATTCTAGCAGATCATGTGGCTATTCCCACAAATACTGCCATCACCACTATCTCCACCCACCTTGGACCACTGCAGCATCCTCAGAAAGACATCTCTGCCTCTGCCTCGGTGCTATCCTTTGGTTTCCGTTCCATCCCAGACATAGCTCCCAGAATAGCCATCAACACAGACATTGACAAAGCACAGACTTCCCCCAACCATCAGCTCATGTCCAGGTTGTGATACACTCGATGTTACCATGGGAGGGCATGTGGGTGTCCCAACATTTTTATTTTTGAGACAGGGTGTGCTGGCTCGTTTTATGTCAACTTGACACAAGCTAGAATCATCTGAGAAACAGAGTCTCAATGGAGAAAATGTCTCCATAAGATCTTGCTGTGGGTTATTTTCTTAATTGCTGATTAATGGGAAAGAGCCCAGCCCAGTGTGGGTGGTACCATTCCTGGGTTGGTGGTCCTCAATCTACAAGAAAGCAGGCTGAACAGGCTATGGAAAGCAAGCCCATAAGCAGCACTCTTCCATGACCTCTGCATCAGCTCCTGCCTCCAGATTCCAGCCTTGTTTACATTCCTGTCTTGACTGCCTTTTGACTATGAGGTGGTTCTCAACCTGTGGGTCATGACCCTCACAGTGATCAGATATCAGATATCCTTTATATAAGATATTTACATTACAATAACAGTAGCAAAATTACAGTTATGACATAGCAATGAAATAATTTTATAGTTGGGGATCTGGTGATTTGTGGTCAAACAAGAAACTGTATTAAAGGGTCACAGCATTAGGAATGTTGAGAACCAACAGACTATGCTATAGAAGTGTAAAACCAAATAAACCCTTTCCTCACCAACTTGCTTTTGGCCATGGAGTCTCATCATAGCAACAGTAACCCTAACTAGGACACAGGTCTTGCTGGGCTAGAACTTGCTATATACACCAGTATGGCCTTGAACTCACAGAAATGTCTCTGACCCTGCCTCTGCCTCTGCCTCTGCCTCTGCCTCTGCCTCTGCCTCTGCCTCTGCCTCTGCTTCCTGAGTGCTAGTGTTTTAAAGGTATATAACACCATACCCAGCTCCAGATTTTCTTGCAACTACATATAAATCTAGTTATCTCAAAGTATCTATGGAATTGTTAAATGTCTGCAAACTCAGACCCATGAATTTCATTTTTCTTCAAAATTAAATTTATATGAGCCTTCTTAAAGCTTTCCGTTGTTCCTCACCACTGACAGAACAGGGTACCAACTGACTCAGACAGATATCCTGTCAAGCCTTTCCTAATTGAAAACAAATCCTTGAAGCCTTCACACACTGTACACATTGTGCACCTGCATACTGGGGGTGTCTCCAGTTGCCCTGGAATTCCCCTCCAGTAGTCAGCAAGCAATTTCCACCCCCCCCCCCAGCCAATATCTCGCAGCATACATTAACCATTCCTCATTTTACTTACACTCTGAATGTGTCCCACACATCCTGTCTCCTAGGTGCTGCTGGATACAGATGTGATGCTGGTGTGCCTACTGTACAGCCATCTCTGTCTCTCAGCCAAGATTCAGGAAAGATAGCAAGCTATTCTGAGATGTTGCAGAACATCTCCAAGGTCACCCAGTATCAGTGGTAGGATCTGGTTTAACTCTGCTCTTTCTGCTATTCTTCTGGAACCGGACATTATTTATCCTCAGAACCACGGTTACCTAAAATAGTCACTTTAAGAATTCTGGGTCTATTAGCTATGAAAGACTGCCTTGAATTAAAGTGTAATAGGGAACAAATATTTGCATCTTATAATACTAATATAATATTAAATAATACTACCTCCAGAACAAATAAACACGGATTTTCTCTACTTTTAAGCACAGAATAATTGTATTCTTCATAGGGACAAAAGTCAAGGGTGTGACATTTCCCATCATGCATCCCCTGCTTTGACTTGCATAGCGCTTGGTGAACACACAGTGGAATTTTCCACATTTGCTCTGGACTTAGTCTGCTGAAGGCTGAAGAATCAGGAAGATTTGAGAATATATTTAAGGAAAGAGGTTGTCTTTTGTAGGTCAAGATTATTATCAGAATGAGGAAAGTTGTATTCAATGTTTGTAAAGACAATCTAGAGTTACCTGTGTTTGAAGGGCTCTAAGAAAAGCCCAGTCAAACTTTATACAATTTTCTTCACTTATACATTAAGAAAAAGCTGTAACTTGGGATTTACAGCAGAGTTGAGAACAAATGTGTTCACTGAAACTGCTCACCCAGATGATTAAGTTCTTCTAAATTCTCAAAAGTTACTCATCCCTTCATCTCTTCTAAGTTCTCCAAAGTTACACATCCCTCCATCACTTGACCCAAACCTGGCTGACGTAAAAGCAGCTAACTACATGCAGCAGCGTCATTTCTCTCCATCTACACTACTAAAGACCATAGTTTACCCAAGATCCCATGGAGGGATGAGCCCTGACAGACACAGGAGCTGTCTTTTGGAGGTGGCCCAGAAAAGTGGGTTTTCCAGGCTGCTGAGGTCACTTACACTTTTCCTCTTCTTAAAGTTGATGATGGGATGCCACATTCCCATCACCAGGTGACAAACATTAGCTAAAAGCCACGGGAAAAAAAAAAATCTATGCCGGTTCTGCTATGGTAGAGCCACCAATGATCATGGACCCCTTGGGCTTCTAGTACATAGAAAGCTGAGCTCATTTTTTTGCATACACAGCTGCAAAAAAATCAGATAAAAATGAAACCCAGATTAATATACATAATCCACCATAGGCGAGTCTTCTCTTATAGCTGCCTCAGTAACAACTGTTCCATCACCTACATGTTCAAAGAATGTCCACCCTTCTCAACACCCATCACCATGAACAGCTCCATTGTTCTACCCACTTGCCAGGTGAGAAACCTAACTGCATCCTTTCTTCCCCCGTCTTCCCAGCGCATGCAAAGCCAATCATCCCAGCTCCTTGGTCCCTCTTCCTTACACTCACTGTTCTCCATCTCCCTGGCCACTGGGAGTCCCCTGCCTGCACTGCCCCTGACTGGTTCTGTCACTACCACCTGCAATTGGTCTCCTGGGTAGGGTCACAGTGACCTTTCAGAAATATGAAGGACCCCATCTTCCCTACTTAAACCTTTCTTGTGTCTCCCTCTTAGCCTTGGAACAAAGCCCATCACTCCTACCACAACTTTAAAGGTACTCCAGTTTGGGGCTCCAAAAATCAATAAACCTTTGTCTATCTTTCCTCCATGTTCTAGTCTTCAATGTCAGATTCTAAAGATATCTTCATATGCCTAAAGGCAGTTCTTTCATTAAAATAAAGAGGGAGTACAATTGTTTTATTTGATGTATATGGGGTTTTGTTTTGACCAAACGTATATCTGTGTAGCACATGTGTGCTTGGTGCCCACAGAGACAGAAGAGGGTATTAGATCCCCTGGAACTAGAGTTACACAGACAGTTGTTAGCTGCACCATGTGGTACTGGGAACTGAACCTTGGTCCTCTGGAAGAGTTGCCAGTACTCTTAAGCACTGAGCTGTCTCTCCAGCCCTCTTATATATTTTTGGTTGTCCTTGTCCCTCTAGGACACATAATTTAGGAACTTCACCAGCCCTTCTATATTGCGACTAAGGTATCTAGTGCTCAGAGCTTCATACTCTTGCATTTCTTTGCACATTTAATGGCTGGATGCAAGTCTTCCACCTTTCACTAAATCATAGGCAGCTTCCAGTCAAACGCTAATCCAGTGGTTCTCAACCTTCCTAATGCTGTGACTTCTTAAGCTCATCATGTTATTTCCATTACTACTTTATAATTGTGTTACTATTATAAATTTTAATGTAAATATTTTACATGAAGATATATATTAGGTGATTGCTATGGAAAGAGTCATCTGACCCCCAAAGGGATTGTGACCCACAAGTTGAGCAACACTGTAACAGTCAAAAATTTCTCAATCATGATTCATCACTCTATATTCTACTTGCTTTCTCTCTCTCTTTCTCTCTCTCTCTTTCATTTCTAAAATGAAAGGGGAAGCTGAACTTAAAGACATATTGCAAAACAGCATAAAGGTCTACATATAGTTATGGTAGTGACAATGACCCAAATGACTAGAATAGAAAATGCTAACACTTCTGAAGAAGCACAGCTATCAGCCACAGATGGGATTTAACACTGGAAATTTAAGGTATGTCCTTATGAGCTTAGCCCCAGTGAACATAGGAAATAAATACAGACTTGACTTGAAGTACATGTTCACTTCTTATTGCTCCTTTTGGAAAATTTTTTTCCTATTGTTTCCTATAACATTTTCCACGAACAGATAGCTCTATACCTAACCTTGATCCTTCGATCTTTTGTGACTTGTAAAATCATACATACTTGATTATAATAGGTCTTCCACTAGATACTTTTCAATGTCTCTAAGGGGTTCGTTTGGGTGACTATCCCACTAGTTACAGGAAGGAGCTAACCTCGATCCTCACTTTATCATATTTACTTCAACATAGTGTTCAGGGCTATATCTTGAAATGTAATGTGGTACACAACATGGTAGTGGTAGCAATGCAAACTAAAATAGCAATAAGTCTTAGATACATTCATGACTTACTTAATGAGAAGGCTAATCTTCATTGTCAACTTGAAGGCATTCAGAGTCATCTAAGAGATACACCTCTGAATTTTCTGCAAGGGCAGTTCCAGAGAGGTTTACCGGAGAAGCGAAGACCTGCCCTGAAAGTGGGCAGCACTGTCCCATACACTGGGGTCTCAGAAGAAATCAAAGCAGGAACAAATAAACCACCAGCATCCATCTCTCTCTACTTCTTCACTACAGATGCTCAGGCTCCTGCTACCACAGCTTCCTTTCCATGATGTATCAGACCCTTCCAAACCACCAACCCAAATAACCTCCTCCTTTCTTATATTCTTTTGTTAGCTCTTCCATGACAGGGGAAGAGGAGTGAATACACCAAGCATTCCATGTTCTAACCCTTGGCAAACCATCTGGCACACATCCTGATATCACCGATTTCTCACGAGGCTTTTCACAACCATCCCACATTCTAAAATGAAACTCATAGATGCTAAGCCACTTCTTCACAGCTACAGTGTGGTGATCGAGGCACACTCAGACCTCTCAGTCATAATGAAAATGTTTGCACAGCATTTCACATAGACCAGGAGCTGCTGTGGCCACTTGACAAATTCTACCTCAGTTGATCTGCAGGAAAAGTATATGTAACTATGTTCTTACTACTCTACATGAGGAAACTATACATGTTACAGGCAGTGACTAACAAAAGGTGGCCAAGCCAGTAAGGCACAAAGGCTCCTCTAAAGTCCATTGCTCAACTGTCCACTACTGTATCCAGGGTACCATCCCCCCACAAAAATAATAGCACCAAGAGGGGAAGTGCTGTTCACAGTCATTAACTCATGAAATCCTCATCCTAACTCTGAAGGCAGCTGGTGTTTTTAATCTCCATTCTACTTTATGGATGAGAGTTCTGGACCTCAAAGAAGTGAACTGAGGAACCGAGGGTCACCCACATAACAAATGTCACACAAGAAAATATAAAATAGCAACACCTGGGTTTCACTCTGACCCCTTGCTTCCTCAATTTTTCCCCCCAAAGCATGAATGGTTGGGAAACAATATACATCAGATTTTCCAGCTTTTAAACCATCTTCAGTTTATAGACTTCAGGCTATGACTGTTAGTATATCCCTTTGAGCTGACCTTCTGGGATCCAGGATGCTTCAATGCACTGGAAAACAACGGAAGCCTCCTCTAGGCATCAGCCACACCAACTGTTCCCATCCATACTTAAGACATTAAGTTTCAAAAATGAAGCCCACTGCTGTTATTTTTTTATCCTGTCAAAAATCCCATTTTTGTTTGTTTTTTTCTATTTAGAGAAATAGCCACTTAGCTTTCTATCTCCACCCTCTTAAATGTTTCAATCAATAAACCACAACAAACTCTGCCCCTGCCCCAAAGAAGTCCTCTATAAAGCTCATTTAGGACCAGCAATATTTTCTCTATTCCTTTTTAGTTAAGTAGAATGGCGACCCAAACAGCATTAAAACTCACTTTTGGAAACAGAAGTAAGGAGCAGAAACACGGCTACAGTTAAATAAATTGATAAATCACAGCCTTGCATGTCAAGCCCACACCAATAAAAGAATGCTGATTTGTTTGATTCACTAAGTTCTGGTTTGTGCCAAGACAATCTTAATAAAAATGCCTAAAAGCCACAGACTGAGTCACACAAGGGACAGAAATCACATCACCTATATCCTTGGATAATATCCCAAACTGGTAACAGTTATTAGTCTAAGTTAGCTAAGCACAGACATTTCATGTAAATAAGTAAGAGAAAACATGAAGTTTGCCTTTCTACCACCTGATTCCCTGTTTTTACAATGACTGATTTAACCCACAAGTATTTCTACAAAGCCCATCTGTGTGTTCATTCCTGTTCTAACCTCTGGAAATACAGTGGCAAATGCAATGGCTATGAGTTCTGGCCTCATGGACGTAGAAACCAGACCTTGAATATAGAGGAACACAGGGAGAAATAAAGACTCCAGGATCAGGCAGAGGCAGGCAGATTTCTGAGTTCGAGGCCAGTCTGGTCTACAGAGTAAGCTCCAGGACAGCCAGGGCTATATAGAGAAACCCTGTCTCAAAACAAAACAAAACAAAACAAAACAAACAAAAACAAAAAACAAAAAACAAAACCTCCAGGATCCATCAAGGAGGATTATGGCATCCCAAGTCAGATGAGGGATCAAGGAAGTGAAGAAGCAACCTCTACACTGAGGATACTTCAGAAGAATGATGGGCAGGTGTCGGAGACGGTAGGAAGAGGAATGCCATGGCCTAAAGTTTAAAGGAGAAATAAAGCGAAGCCGTGTGGTAGCAGGCAAGGACTTCTGTGTGTGATCCAACTAGATCAGAAGGCCTCACTTTCCTGCCCTCAGCTTCCCACCCACTTGTGACAGTACTGACAAAGAGAAGTAGGTGCCTCCTGACCATCAATCACCACAGGGGCAGTTCCCAGGCGGAGACCTGGTCTCATCCTTTGGAGAGTCGCAGCCCTGTAGCCATGATCACTCTTCTCATTCACACCTCACTCCTCCATATCAGCCAGGACTTGGCCAAAAGGCCAATCTGGGAGAGCAGACTTTTACCTCTTAGAAATCTGTTCCAGAACCCTTGGCCTGGAAACTCTAGAAAGTCTTGGCTTCCCAAGAAAAAAAGTCGATTCACAGAGGAAGAGTAATGGGTTGAGTCTAACCTGGGATGGCATGACTGGGCTGCACAGGCCCCGACAGTTCACACTGAGGCCTGAAGACACGGCAAGGAGGAGGAAGGACTTCTCCACGTGGCACCAATGAACTGGCCAGCCAGGATGACAGCGGGGCACCATAGAGAAGGGACAGTAAAACAGCAAAGAAAGCAGAAGAAATGTTCTGAGAGAGGGAGAAGACCAAGAGTCCCCAAGGATATTCTAGAGTAATAAAAGATGGCCCCTACACTCCTTCTAGAGAGGGTTAATTACAGGCCCTTGATGTGCTAAACAGCATGATGCCAGTTTGGGGAGGAGCCAAACTGCTCAGGGCTACAGAAGAGCGTCTGCCAGGTCCTGGCACTTCTTACCTGGGTGGCACTGGGGCTCAGTGGATGTTGCAAACACCTTAATGAATACTAGGGGAAAGATGTTCCTAAACATCAACTATGGCTAAGGATCTCACAGGCTTCCGACAAGCCACGCCTTCCTTTCCTCTCTTCTGATGTGAGGAGGGAGAGAGGTCTGCCTTCACCCAAACCATCTCCTACTCTTACTCAACTTCTGAGAACCTTTGCCTGCATATTACCATGTCCCAGGTGATAGCTCAGCGTAAAACACCACACTTTCAATCTATCTTCTGTGTCCCATAAGGCACCACTAAGGTTACAGATAATGGTTAAAATCTGTGATTCCCCACAAATTTCATCTGCAAGCAAGCTTTACCATCCACATATAAACCTTCTTCATAATTTGCAAGGTTTTTGACGTAAGATGTTTATAGAGATATTTTTCAAAAATTAAAAAGAAGGTGCAGTAAGATCATTTACACATTAACGCCCCGGTTCTGCATGCTTAAAGTAAAATGCAATCAGCTGTGTCTATGAAACATTCAGCATACTGAAACTGGGAGGAGGATGCTGATCCAGCATAGCTGGAAGGTCATTAAAAATGAGCACTGTGTTGCAAGAAGAGAAAAATCAAAGCTTAGAATGCTGAATATGGTTGCCCCTACTGGGGACAAAGCCATAGCTTAGCTGATCTCCAAATTCATGTTGGGCGCTGGGAGGAGGTTGCTATCCCAGTGTGCATGTGAGGACAACTGTGGGAGTTGGCGCTCACCTTCCACCACATGAGTCCTGAAGATGAATCTAGGGTGGACAAACTTTGTGGCAAGGACCTCTACCCACTGAGCCATCTTGTTGGCCCCTGATCTCCAAATTCTTGTACCATTTGCATTCCATTGCACCAGACCACTGTCTATATTACAAGCCTGTTAGCCCCCAGGCTTACATTGGCTTTCCATTCACAGTAAGTAAAAGAGTAAGATTTAACAGACACTGTGGGTCAGCCTTGATGTAAGACTCTGACAGCTGGTTCCATGGATTGATGGATGAGTTAAAACTTGGTCCAGATCCAAAGAATCCAAGCGCTGTAAACTGTCTGATAGTGTGTGACAGCCCTTGGGACACGGCTTGTGGCCTGGGTGTCACCTATCATCATTACACAACTACTCCCAAGCTGACACTCAGTGAAACCCTACACAACAGTCAGTCTGGCCAGATCACACTTCTCTTCTAACCATCCCTGACCATCTTCTGTATTTCCAACACTTTCCACTCTGCTCAGCCTACTGTACGGTCACAATGTTCCTCTAAAATCAGTCACATCTGTTCAGGGACTACGCTCTTACCCTTGCTGTCTGCCAGACTTTTCCACTCAATGCCTCCATGACCCATTCTAATCTTCTTTATAAGCCTTCTTCAATTGAATTTTCTTAGTGAGTCTTTCCATGTCCACTCAGTTTTAAATGATAAATCACTGTAAACCTGCCCATGCCCTCTCTTTCTCCCAAATATTTATGACCACTTTATATATATATATATATATATATATATATATATATATATGTGTGTGTGTGTGTGTGTGTGTGTGTGTGTGTGTATGTATATAGATATATCACTTATATATTTGTTTCTATATGTGTATTTAGTTTAACATGCTAACACACACACACACACACACACACACA
>JADRCD010227514.1:0-25846 GCA_019843815.1 Montemys delectorum
GAGCATCAAGAGCAAGGGCTAGGCTGGGGAGCTCTCTAAAGAGCATCGAGGCTGAGCACTATGGTAGTGAGTCCCATTGGATGTGTTTCTTGTGGTCTAGACATATCCCAGTGTGTCACCACAGATGGCAAAGAGACACTGAACTTCAAACATAAAAACCTCCTGTATATGGAAAGAGATCAAGACTTCCGTCCTGAGGGTTCCTTCAGCCAGGGCAAAGGTTGCATGAGTTCAGTGACCTGAAATGAACATCGTGGCTCACAAAATTTGCACCTGCCTCCCATGTCCTCTGCCCACTCTCAGACCTCTTCACTTATGTGGGTCCAAACCTTGCTTCAGGTCAACTTACTTCAGAAAGTCCTTGTGATCATCCAAATTCTCAGCTCCCATAATAGTAACTATCTGTGTCACTAATTATATATGGTTTATAGCTTTTATTTTATGCACAAGAACTAAGAGGGAAGTGGAGAGAGGGCTAATTTTTTTTTTAAATCCAACACAACCTGCCACACAGAGCCAGAAGTTCTGGGGGAGTTGGGGGGACAGGTGTGCATGCACATGTGTGAGTCAAGTGCTTGTAGACACTAATATTAGATGTCTTCCTCAATGACTCTCCAGCTCTTTTTCAGTCAGGGTGTCACACCAAACCTGGAGTACACTGTTTAGGTAGGCTACCTGGAAAATGAGCTCGAGGCATCTATCCATCTTTCCCCTCCCCAGTGCTGAGCTCTTAACAGGAAGGCTGAGGATCCAAACTGGTCCTCATGCTTGCATGACCAGCACCCCAGACCTGAGAGATGCTGGAAACTCAACATGCTGCAGCCCTAGTATCACACATAACAGGGCGTTTCACATATCTTGGCCCAAGAAAAAGGGGTTAAAAGTGTTAATATGCTCTAAAAAATACCACATTGGATGATGTCCGTAGAAGCCCTCTGTAACACACTATTTGGATTTAGCTTAGTATTCATTCATTGTTGATGGTTCTTTCTTTCTGAGTCTATCCCTGAATATCTATTGGGAGCCTATCAGAGGCTTAGGTCAAAATGCAAAATGACATATTTGGGGCTGAAAGATGCCTCTGCCGTTAAGAGCATATTCTGCTTTGACTGAGACCCTAAGTTTGGCTCCAGCACTCCTGTTAGGTGCCTGTAACTCCAGCTGCAGGGGAATCTAATACCCTCTTCTGGTCTCCATGGGCACCTGCATTCATTTGCACATACCCACACAGAGACATATACAGACACACATACATTTTTTTTAAAAATAATTTAAAAGTTGTTTAAAATGACATGTTTGCAAGTACCTTGTGTAGATCCTTCTGTATATTTTAAACTTCCTCTAGCTTATGCATAATACTTAATTCAATGTAAATGCTATGTAAATGATTCTTATACTGTATTATGGAATGATGACAAGAAAGGAAGTCTGAACGGTATAGATGAGGATTTTTTTTTTCTCTGAATATTGGCAGCCAACAGTTGCTTAGTCCATATATTCACACCCATAGACATGGAGGATGAACTACATATTATACAATTCTATAGTGTGTCCCCATAGCATTCTTCACAGCACAAGTTCAGGAAATATTTACTCTTCTTGATGATGTTGATGATGACGGTAAGGGTGCGTAATGAATAATGACTGTAAAAAAGGATGACTTCATGGTCAGCAGGTCCAGCAACCCTGAATTTTGAGTTTGAATGCAACCCTTCTGCCATGTGCTCTCATTCCTCCCCCTCCTTCCTGACATGTGGGTTAGGGGTGGAAAGAGCCCTCCAGTCTGGCACGGGCCCCTTTAAAAATGTACCCAGGCTCCTTCTCTGCCAGCCAGGTTGCTAAAAATACGACTACAGCAAAAGCTGAAATATTTGCAGAGAAAACTGAATTTCCTGCTACCCCCACTCCCTCCACTCAAATGGGTAAAACCTGACCTTAGAAGCCCCAGATCAGCTCTGCCAAAGGCACAAGCCTCCAGCTTTCCCACCCCTTCTTATTATGGAGTGTCTCTGTGGGCTTGAGTGGGGATGTTATGTTCAGAGAGGGCCCACTCCCAGGAGGGGAAGCCACAAGTATTGGCAAATAGATAGTCACGTGACACCTCACCCTTCCCACCCACCTCTCTGCTTACTAGGACCGATCCTCTCCAAATCCTATCTCCATCTGTCCCGAGAAGGATACGCACTGGACCACAGAGGCTTTACAGTGTTATGTTTTATCCTCTCACTGGCTGAACCACCTCTTCCATCTGCCTTACCTTCTAGTCTTTGCTTCTGCAATCCTTGCTGGCTCCAACCCAGGGTAGTAGCATGCCCTGGCTCCCTCCCTAACCCCGACCTTTTCTAGAACTCTTCTTTGCAGATCCGCAATCCTTGCCTTCAACAGTTGTGGGAGCTGGCAAACGGGCAGGACTGCTGAAACTGGAGGCATCAAAAAGTAGAAGGTTCAAGATCTAAGCCAAAGTAGCTCTAAGACATTCTCTAAAACTTGATCTCCTATACCCGGACCCTAACGTAAAGGCTGTGGTAAGAAGCATGACCTGACAGACCAGATTCATCCAGTCACACCCGAGGGCCCCAGGCTGCTCTGGTGCCTTCTCCAAACTCAGCTAGAAAACCACAGGCTCAGAGCCCCATCAGCTCACCTTGCTGACAAAGTCCAGGCACCTTGTCCAGAAGAGAGGCTTCCCACTAGCCTTAAGCTGTGCTCCCGGGCACTGATGAAATCCAACAGGACGAAGTGTTGGATGCCACAGTGTGACAGCCTGCTCAGGGTGTTCCTGAAGATATAGGAGCAGCCAGTGTTGTGTGCCTTTGAGTCTGGGTGTGTGTCACTTCCTTCTGTGTAGTTGAGTTGTGAGTGTGTCTGTCTTCTCAATCTGGGCTTTGCCTTCCCCTCTGTCTGTCTTTTCCTCACCTTGAAGCCCGCCCATCCCCCAGGCCGAGCACTGAGACCAGCTCTGTGTGGGCACTTCAAGTGGGCTGTTGCTGAAGTGGTTGTTTTGTACTTGGAACTGACGGTTGCTGTATCTGGAATCCCATGGGTCTGCCAGTGTTCAGACACCCTCACCCCATACAAAGGTGTCTCACTGGAGGAAGGGAGGGAGGTGCTGTGTGGGAGTTGGAAGAGGAGGGGTAAAGATACCCCTCCTTTCAGTTCTGACCAGCAGGAAGAAGGGCCCAGAGGCAGCAGAGCCTGCAGAGCAATGTTGCCTAGCAACTCGAAGACTTTACCGCAGACTCACCAAATCCCGAATTCCTCAGCTCTAATTCGGGAAAAGCAGAGTCCAGATCTGATATCCTCTCTGCCCCTCTGTTTCCCTCTTCTGTCTCCCCGTTGGGTCCTGGTGTAAAAGCACAGGGGAAGTTGGCACAGCCAGAGGCTCCAGATGTGTTTGCCATTTAGGCACAGACCTTAGTTCCTAGGGCATCCTGCCATTTGGTGGAGGGGTGGGGGACTAAAGATGTGCCAGAGACAGATTGGGGAACAGATTTGCTGTTACAGGGGTGGGTGGGTCCCAAACATGCTGGGAGAGACATCCCTACACCCCAACCCTGAAATCCCAGCCAGCCTCCAGCTCAGCTTGGAGCCCCAAGCTGGCTAATCATGTCCCCCAACCTGAGTGGACTCTGGTATATCCCTCCCACTTATCCTCCCTTTAAGAGGAAGAGCCATGACCCAGACACTCAGTGCAATAGAAGCATTCAACAGTCCCACTGTGATTGGCCTGTGACCGCGGATCCATTGCAGCATGGCTGTTTGAGGTCCCCTGTCCTATTCAGAGACAGCAGATATTTCTTCCTCTCTACTCTAAGCAGTAATTTCTTTCCTTGTTCCTCTTTGGAGAACTTAGCTGAGGGGGACTTGAGTTTTCTCGAAGGGTTCCCAGCCACCTGAGTGTCATGCACACAGTCAGCTATACTACCCTGACAGGCTGGGAGGTTAAGAGACCACAAAAAGGTCAAGCTGCCTACCCCAGATGTTTCATTCCATATCTGTGCTTCCCAGCCTCCCTCTAAACCACATCCTTCCCCAGCATGGGCCGGTGATAACCCCTACACTGCTTGAGTTGACAGCATTCTTTTTTATCCAAAGAGCAAGGGTGAGGGTGGCTAACTTTTGTCTTATTTTGAGGCAGTGAATGAAAAGGTCAGGAAGTCTAGTGTGAGGAGTGGGATAGGTGGGTGTGCTAAGTCTGTCCCAGGATATAAATACATTCAAAGTGAGCACGGGGCATACGTGAGTTTATTTGATGCAAATAGATGGAAGGATCTATAGATAAGTAGACAGATAGTTCACAGGTTATTGGGTAGATATTTGGTCGATGATGATGGAAGACCCTTAGAACTAGTCAAAGTTCTGAGAATTAGCGGCTATCGGATGCCTCTAATGCCATAGATTGGACACATATGCACCAATACTCCCACGGCTCAGGAAACATCGTGGAAGAAGGGGTGGGAAGAATTTCAGAACCAGAAGAAGGGAGGTGAGGTATGGAGTGATGACTTCCAGTCACGACTCGGCTACTGAGTTCACAACAGCTAGATCACCTGCACAACACTCGGTCATGGGGAGAGGAGGGGCTTATGAAGCCCCACCCCACCCTGAAGACCTATATACAGTTAATAGTTGCTGAGGCAGGGAGAGACATTTCCTTTAGGGGTGTAGTCACTAGTACGATGCCTATGATGCTGTAAAGAAACCCCTACCCCACGCTCCTGTAAACAACACTAACAAAATTCGACGGGTTCCTTCCCTTCCCCACCCCCCAAAAAAAGACATGACAGTAAAAGGGATACTTGTGGAGAGAATGGGGCTTATCAGGAGTGGGAGGGACAAAAGAGGGTAACCAGGTGAACATGATTTAAAGGGCACAAATAGGTCACAATGAAACCAATTATTATGTAGAATCAACGTGCGCCAATACAGTGAAATTTTAAAAAGAAAACACTTAATGCGGACATTGCCAGCGGTGAGAATGCAGGTATTTTTTTTTTTTTGTCTTATGTGTTAGCGAACAGGAGGTCTACAATTTACCTGTGCTTCACAGAGTGTGTGTACACCGCCCTATGTAGTTGTTTTTGCCTCTTGTGTCTGCAGCGTCTGTCTGTGGGAAGATAGTCACACCACTCAGCCTGGGAGTATATATGGATGCACGAGACTTGGAGCGTCTGTGTCACTATGTGCCCATCATGTAAGCTGTCTATCATCAGCTTTCTCTGTAGCTAGAGTGAGAAGGGCACCTCTTTGCAAAGAGGGGAGATAGAGGGAGTAATGTTTGGGACTCTGGGATGTGAAAGTACAGGGAGGTGGGTGGGGTGCGTGGTTTTCTATCTATGGGCGGTAGGGCGTGCTGCACCCAGATGTGTTTATGCCCTGGATGTTGGGGGCCTTGTGCCTACTCCGACGTACATCTGCCTGGCAGTCTGCGATTTAGAAAGCAGGGGGGTTGAATTTGGGAGATGGGGTGTGTAGGAGGAATGGATGGAAGTGTGTAGGCGGAGAGGTTGGGGCACCAAAGCGAGCGAGGCGGAGAGAGTCGAGAGAAGGAGTGGTCCTCGCTCCAGTTCTCCCCGCCCACCCTACAGAAAGTGTCTCCTGATTGGCTTCGAGGCTGCAGGGCTCAGGTTACATTCGCAAGAGTTGCAGAGCGCGGGAGACAGGACCCAAGAGGAGAGAGACTGGTTCTGCAACGGTTCTGTGCTGGTCCAGGAGTGCCCGACAACCCCCGAGCTGCCACCTAACATCGTACAAACCCATCCCTGCTCTGGGCCAGGCTCCAACCTAGCCAAGGACCCTCAACACCGGCAATGGACTGCTGCACGGTAAGTCCATACTTGAACTCAGCGTGGTCTGGGGCAAGGGGCGCCCGAGAACCCCTGGGGGGGAGGGGGGAGATGAGTGAGGGATGGAAGTAGGTGCGGAAGACCTAGTAGCCATGTGGGGAAGGATGGTGCTGAGATACTGTATTGGGTGGTGGAAGGCGCTTGCCTGATCTGAGCCAAGCCCTGGGGAAAATGCTCCCCAGCTCGCGGGGGCGTCTGAGCGCCCATGGGCCAGATAATCTAGGTTGGATCCGGATCTGAGCAGAGCTTTCATGCAGGAAAGCTGCTGCTTAGACGAGTGGTAGAACTTCCCCCACGGAGACACAGGAAAGTTGCTGGTGTGCTAGTCCTTTCCCTCGGTATTTTTTGGGCCCCATACGTTTTCCTATCCCCCTGCTGCCGTCGCGGACTGTGGCAAGATCTTCACGAGCCTCAGATGATCTTCTAAGCCCTTATGTGGCGAAGGCGGGGAGGATCCACCCTGGTCTTGGTGGTGATGGGCAGCAAAGAGCCTAGTCAGTGTGGTTCTGAGGTGGAGCTGGTTCAGCCCCCAAGACTTCCTTTGGAGGGTGCTGGGTGAGTGACCGTGAGAGCGCCCTGTGGGCAAGGGGAGGAAGTGTCTATGTCAGCACCTACAAGGAAACTGGATGCTGCAAGTGACTATCGCCAAAGCAGATCGTGTTAAGGGCTCTTGTATGAAGGCATCACAGGACCTGGCTCCTAGCTGGGTAAAGGAGTTGAGTGACCCAGACCTATATAAAATGCGTTTGCTTATTCTTAGCCTTTGATCTACGGGAAAAGACGACTCCAAACTCCTAGTGTTTTCTTTCTAAAGACGCCAGAGGTTACTTAACGACAGCAGGAACCCCACCTTTCTCCCACAATGTGCAAAATAAATAAATAAGTTTGGAAGGAAAGAATAGTCTTTTTTTTTTTTTTTTTTTTTTTTTTTTTTGGAGAGGTGACATTTCCTGATGTCCAGGTGCCAAGGGGCAGTGAGAACGTAGGAGCAAGCTGTTACTGACATTTTAACTCTTGTTAAATCAATAACAGCTGCCAGTGTGCCTGATCACCCCAGGTAGGTAGGTCTTTTACAGTTGTACAAAGGAGGGTTTAGAAATGTGATTTTTTTTTTTTCCTCTGAGTAGGCACCTTTGACAAGTGTGGAACCCTGTCCTCTCAAAAGACTGCTCTCCAATCCCTCTTTGAAGCATACTGATTTTCATTACCGTAAATGCGCATAGCAGTAAATGTATAGACCAGAAAAAAAAAAAATATATATATATATATATATATATATATATATATATATATATATATAAAGAAGCATGCCAATCACATACAGTCCCGCCCTTTGAAGAACACTGACCAGGGCTTCTTCTAAGGAAGCTGTTTGTTATTCTCCAGGGAACAGTTTGTTTGCTTATTTGCTTATTTACGTACTTATTTTTGGTGCTGGGGATTGAACTCTGGACTTTATGCCTGCTAAATATGTACTCTGCTTCTGAGCTACACACTGAGCCCAAGAATCTCTTTTTGGCTAGGAAAGGAGAGGGATGGGTCTTCAGTCTCAATAGAGGAGGAGTCCCCTCATCCCCAGCAATGTTCCATTAAGTAAAAATAAATAAATAAATAAATAAATAAATGATAGATTATGAGATATGAGTCAACAGGGGCGGAGGGTAACTGCTAGGCAAGAAAGAAAATGCTCAGAAGCCAAAAAGGATGGGGAAAGGAATCAGGAGACGTGCCAGCTGGGAAGACATGAATGGGTGAAGACTCTAGGAAACCTGAGAAGGATGAAAAGGGTGAGATGTGGGGCTCCAGCCTCCAACTCTGTCTCTCCTGGCTAGTGCTAATGAATACCCAGGAAGCCATGGGTGCCTGGCAGGTAAATAGCTATACCACAGATAACTAATCCTGATAGATAATAGCTGAAGGTGTGGTTGATGTGTTTGAAATCAGTGTCTCCTAGAGGAAGAGGGACAACCATGGGTATTGAATATTCAGGGTCCAGAGGCACCTCCTCCACTGGGTCCTGACACAGTCTTCTGTTTGCATGTCCCAAGTCCACTGAACCAAAGGGCCAGACAGTATTAAGCATCAGTCTCATTCTATGGAGTTGGAGGGAGGCTGAAAAGAGGGAAAGTGGGGCAAGAAGGGTGGAGGACTGGGATAGGACAGGGCTGCCTGGTAGCAGCCCTGTCCTGTAAAGAGAACAATATGCCTCCTATCTTTTTACTCTAGGGTTCTCTTCCATGACCAACCTACCTGATGTTTGGGAAGAATCTAGTCTTGCCTTATTTGTATCTTTTCCCTTTTGGTAAGCAAGCTTAGAGAGAAATGAGGAAGAAAACAGATCAGTGTTCTTTTATAAGGGAATGTTTTTAAAGGAGCTATTGTTCGATGTTCCAGTGGCTGATTGACATTGCAAACATACATGACTTTCCTGCCTTCGTTTAATAGGAAAAGGAAAAGAAATCTGTTTTTGAATAGCCCACTCCTTTCTCCTTTGTAGTCTAGTTGACTGCATACCAGCTAACAGGGTGGAAGTAGCCACCTGCCCTGAGGCAGGGGGTTAAAAAGTACAAATTCTGAAAAGTAGCATTTCACTGTTTGCTATGCAACCTGGGCGAGTTATAAAATGTCTCTGAGGTTGTTTCTTGACTTCTAAAATGGAGATTACGGAGCATAAAATGCCCCAAGTACTCAGCATGGGTCCTGATATGTAACGGGCAGCTGACAGGCGTAATTTCTTAAAACCGTTTGGATTTGGGGCGCTGAAGGATACTAGTCACCTGAACTAAATGGCCCTGAAGAAAATGAGAGTCTCAGACGCAAAGGAATGTGGCCGTCCATGGCTCTCCCTTTTTTGGCAAATGCATTCTCCCACCCCCCAGGTATCCCCAGTTCATTCAGAGCCCCACAACACAGACCACCATCAGTCTTGGCTTTAAGAGGAACAGCTGCCCAAGCACCAAAACCAATGAGGTGTTCCAGGGTTCCTATCCTATTTACCTCCAGTTCTGCCCATGGGCGGCCATGAGCAGCCATTCTAAGGAATCACCCAGAGGGACAGAAAGCAGACTCAAGGGAAGAGCAGTACACAGCCTTATGCTAGGCTTTGTTGGGGGTGGTTCTACTCGTCGTGCCAGGTTTCATCCTCTGGATCATCTGTGGTGGGTGGTGATGAGGTCAAGTCTTAGGGTGGTTGGAGAAAAATACCACAACCACCCAAGCCGCCACAACCTCCGACCACGGCCAAGACCAAGGAGAGGGCACCTGGAATGGGTTTTTGTACCTACTGTCCTCTTTCAAAAAGCCACTGCCTGAGGCTGTCCCAAAGAGAGAATTGCACTCGGAGAATCAGAAAACCCAAAGGGGTTGACCTCAATTTTATGTGACGTATAAGATGTCTGAAAGAGCCACAGAGCTAACTAAGAAAGACAAGAAGACAGAGGCCTATCTGTCTGCACTCTCTTGGCAACTCCCTGAAATTGTGTTTAAATGCACTGAGAAGCATCTTTGAGCGAAAATTAAAGAACTCTGAGGCCCAGGAACGGACGGCAGCTGGAGAAACGTGATGAGGAGGAATCTTTTGTAAACTTTGCCTTGGGTTTCTGGAGTAGAAAGCTATGCTGACAGGCTGAGCATGGTAGGCCATACCTGTATTCCCAACACTCCCGAGGTAGAGTCAGGAGAACTGTGGGAAGTTCTAACACAGCCTGGCCTACAGAGCAAGGTGAATGTCAGCCAGGGCTTCAAGACTCAAAACAAAGAAATAAATGTAAGAACTATGCCCCTAGGGCAAACCTATCAGAGATGGATGACTGAATCCTCACTCATACCCTGCCCAGATCTGACAATTAGCTGATGGCCAGGATGAGGCAGAAGGAAAGCTCACTTAAAATGTGAGATCTTGGCCACCTCACACAACAAGAGATACCGTGAGAGCTTTTCTTGGTCAAAAAATAAGGACAAAATCCCTGAACCCGTAAGAGGCTTCTTCTAGGCCCTTCTGGCTTCATAGCAACTTCCCCTTCCCAGTCCTTACTGATGCTAGAGTAGTAAGCCTCTGAAATTGATACCATCAGCTTCCAAATCCTCTTCTTATTTTTGTTCTGTGGGTGATGATGGTGGTGGTGGTGGTGGTGGTGTGTTTGAGAGATCTCATATAGCCCAGGATGGCCTCAAACTCCTGATCTCCCTTCCTCAGACTCCAAAAATTCCACAGGACTGAGAGCTCAGAAATCTACCACCGTATCTGGCCCCAGTCCTTTCTACTCTCACCTAGAGCAGGGTGACAGAGGAACAGAAGCTGGACATGAAAAGATGCCTGCGGCGTTCTGTAGGTAGAGGCAATAATAAGAACACGAGTTTAAGGCTTGCTTGGAGTACGAATCGCCTTCTGTCTAGGGATGTAGCTCAATGCTAGACATTTGCTAATCATGCACAAGGCCGTAGATTTGACTCCCAGCACTCAGAAACAGCAGGAGTAAAAGTGAGTGAAAGAAAGAGAAAGAAGGTGAAAGGAAGGAACCCTGGGCAACAGAGGTGGCTGGGATGATGTCACACAATCCTTAATTACAGAAGTATGTTTTAAGAAATGTGTCTGTCATTAGCCAACTTCATAATGGTTCAAACATTGCAGGGTATATATGTAAACCAAAATAGCTACAGCATCCATCATTAATATAGTTGGGGACTGCCATCATGTATGTGACGTGCCATTGGTTAAACGTATTGTGGCACATGACATATTATTAGGATAAGCTGTGTAAGACTGTTGTTATGGGACCACATAACATTACAGCATTGGTCATTTTACATCACCTTACTGTTTTACAAGGCAATCATAGCAAAGCTACTGTTTGCTGACCAACTAGAGTATGCCAGAAACTTTCATGAAACCCTTCAATTTACTCTTCTTCAGAACCCAGAGAGGAGAATGTTATCATTGTGATTTGTTTTTCAAACAGAAGATGTAAGACTGGAAAAGCTCAGAAAACCTCCCAAAACCACACAGTACTCCCCAAAACACAGCTAAGCTGCTCAGCTGATTGCATTTCTTTTCTTAGTCATTAAAATAAACTCTAGAACTTGACAGAACAAGGTTCAAATCTACCAGCTATTGACAACTGTCTGGGACACCTGGTAGGGTTGTTTTGTTTTTTGGTTTTTTTTTTTAAGATTTATTTATTGTTTATTTTATGTGAGTCTACTGTCGCTGTCTTCAGACACACCAGAAGAGGGCATCGGGTCCCATAACAGATGGTTGTGAGCCACCATGTGGTTGCTAGAAATTGAACTCAGAACCTCTGGAAAAGCAGTCAGTGCTCTTAACTGCTGAGCCATCTCTCTAGCCCCCCCCCCCTTTTTTTTTTTTTTTTTTTGGTTTTTCAAGGCAGGGTTTCTCTGTATAGCTCTGGCTGTCCTGGAACTCAATCTGTAGAGCAGGCTAGCCTCAAACTCCGAAATCTGCCTGCATCTGCCTCCCAAGTGCTGGGATTAAAGGCGTGTACCACCACTGCCCTCCATTTTTTTTCTTTGACATTCTTAATTATCAGTTTTATCATGGTAAACTCAAGAAAGAATGAAAGAGTACCCCATCTTTATTGTTGAGGAAGAATTAAAATATTTGAAAAACACAGCTCTGGCACCTGAGACTTAAAGGGTAGCCATTGGCCTAGTTCCTTTCTTCTCATGATGACACGAGGAAAGAACTTCTTGCCTTCTGTTTCCTTTTCAGTCGTTGTTTTACCTCTTTGGGTGTTTGGATCCAACCTGGGAAACAATAGGAACTAGCAAGCCCAATGAGAACACTTCTGGGTCTCTGGCTGACTCCTTCTCCTGAATTGAGTTCTGGTGCAGTTCTGCTCCGGAGAAAACTGCTCTGTAGCAGGGAATGTGTCCATTCCCTGAGGAATCTTGTACAAAGAAAGATCTTTCTGAGCTGCCTGACATCTTCTGAGATCAAAGGGTGGTCACTTCCAGGAGTGCCCGCTGCCTTTTCTCTGCTCGTCCAAACTCAACTTACACTCAACTCTACAGCCCCCTGAAACTAAAGGCTACTTTCAAATGGGGCTAGCTGGCTTTCTCTTCTCCATCCCCCCATGCACTTCTTCCTGTATCTGCCTGGTCCAGAACCTTCTTGGTGGCTGCTGCCTAGGAGGTGTGCTAGCCCTCAGAGGCTTCCCTCTGTACTCCTTCCGCTTTCCTTGAGGTCCTCCCAATCCTACAGGGCACTAGGCCTACCCCATCCCCTGAGAGTCTGGTCTTAATCATCCCCATCTCCTCCGTGTCTGGGCCTTATCAACCCCATTTAAAAAAAAAAAAAAAAAATCTGCCTGATCCTCAGGAGAGCGCCTGCTCCAAGCCAGACGACGATATTCTAGACATCCCGCTGGATGATCCCGGAGCCAACGCTGCTGCAGCCAAAATCCAGGCGAGTTTTCGGGGCCACATGGCGAGGAAGAAGATAAAGAGCGGAGAGTGTGGCCGGAAGGGACCGGGCCCCGGGGGACCAGGCGGAGCTGGGGGCGCCCGGGGAGGCGCGGGCGGCGGCCCCAGCGGAGACTAGGCCAGGTGAGGCTGGCTGGAGTGCTTCGCAGGCGGGAGGCTCTCTCTTCCAGCCCTGCTTGGAAAAAGCTGGGGAAGTCTAAGGTTGGGCTGGGAGTGGAGAAGATGGTGAATGGAGTTAAGCGTGGGGACCTAGAATACCGAGACAAGTGGGTGGGAGGTCAAAGATGCTGATATGCCAAGAGCTAACCTGTTTCTCCCTTCCTCTCGTCTGCCTCACCTTGGACTGAAGAACTGAACGTTTTAGAAGGTAACCAAAGCGGCAGAGTTTGTAGGGGAGTGAGTATCCTGGGTGGGAGAAATGACCCAGTCCCCTAGTCCTTCTCTCTGCTAGCCCTGAACCCCTCCCAGCCAAGCAACGTAACTTTGCTGGCCTCTGGTATGTCCAGACGCCTGAGGCTGCGGCAGGGACACACTTGGACCAACACGTACACACAGTCACCCTCATTTGACTGCACAAGCGCGGCGGACGGCCATAAGCACTGGGAGGTTCACTCACGTAGCTGCCCTGGGGCACACTTCAGCTCAGTGAGGCAGGGCGGTGGTCTGGGTGACACTCCCGGAAAGGGAGGGGGAAATGGTACCAGCCGCAGGCAGATTCTCAGACCTTCTCTTTCCTCAGTTCCAGAGGAGAGTCGGATGCCGCGTCCCCTTCGCAGTGACAAGACTTCCCTACTGTGTTTGTGAGCCCCTCCTTTCCACCAACCAGCCAGCTTCAGGAGCCCTCCCCTCTCCCCGCCGCGTCCCAGAGACTCTCTCTCCCAGGCTGGCTTCGTCGTGGCGTAGCCAAGTCCGTGCCCTTTTTAGCTCTCCAGTCTAACGTGGTTTCCTTTCGCCTTTTCTCCCCACCCTCGTCCCAAACCCCACACTCCCAAAAATGTCCTTTTGCTTCACGCCCACCTGTCCACGCGCCCAGCATGCAGCTCTGCCTCCGCAGCCTCGGTGCGCTTCGCTGCGCGTACTGCAGAGGGCGCCCAATACGTCGCCCAAGTACTCTCAAAAAAAAAAAAAAGAAAAGAAAAGAAAAGAAAAGAAAGAAAAAAAAAGAAAAGGAAAAGAAAGAAAAAGAAAAGCAACCACCAAGTCCTTTCGTTCTGTGGGCAACGAAAGGGGGCGCCCCGCGTCTTTCCACCCTAGCCTAACCTCAACCTCCTAAACCTGGGGCTAGGAAAGAGGGGAAGAGGTTTTCATGGTTATCTGATGGTGTCCCTTGCTCTAACAGGAAGTGAAATTCTATCCCATACCTGCCTGTCACCCCCTTTTCTCTTGAGAACGCACCCTGAGAGCAGCCCCTCCCGCTCTCCTTTGTTTATGCAAAAGCCTCCGGAGAGCCTGGAGACTCCCGGCAGGAGGAGTCTTCCGCAGCCTTGCCCGGTGATAGCCTCTCCCGCTTTGGGCTCCTGGGGTTGTGGCTGGAAGGTTTTTAATCTCTGCGTGTGCATGTTACCATACTGGGTTGGAATGTGAACAATAAAGAGGAATGTCTAAGTGTTCAGAGGGGTGCAGGGTGGGGGGCGGGAGGGAATGGGAAGTGAGGGAAGCAGGGTTTGCTTGAGGCTACAAAGGAAGCCAGAACAAATCTCATTTAATCAAACCAAAACTAAAAAGAGTGGGGGCTATACAGAGACCCCTGGACTGAAGCCTAGCCCAGCCGAACTTCCAACTGTAGCACCATCTCTGGAATTTCAAAATCATTCCCTTAATGATAGTACTCTTTGGGCCACAGAGAAGAATTCACCACTAGAAAGGAGAACGAGGTCGCATGGTACCTAAAGGCTTTAATTATTAACATTACCCCCTCACCACCCTCAGCGATCACAAGTCAGACAACCATAGAGAGTTTGGACTTGGTGGTGGTCACGGTGCTGGCGGTTGGAGACTTCTCCAGGAGCCCTTTGCTGTAATCCGCTCTCATAGAAGCTTGCTCAAAAACTCCAGGAGCGGTGGCATCCTCCCTTTAGGATAAAAGCAAAGTCATACAGAGGCTAGAAACATCCTTTAGACAACCGTCATCCTCTAAGTCGGGGACATTTAAATTTTACTGTCCTGAGAATCATCTGTGGAACTTTGTTTCAAATGAAGGGAATCCAGGCTGGTCTCCGCTCACACACACACACACACACACACACACACACACACACACATACTTTATCTCGGGAGGCATAGAAATTGGCCTAAATTTGAGTGTTTAAACAAGTTCCTGGTGGGTTTGTCTAGTCATCTGAAGGCCACATTTTAAGACATATCCTGAGAGTTGAGGAGGTGGCTCAGTGGGTAAAGTGCTTCATTTCTAAGCAGGAAGACCTTAAATCCAACCCCAAGAATTATCGTAAAATATGTCAGACACAAGCCTGTAATCTCAGAGCTGGAGAGGTGGAAATCTATGGGGTTCCCTTGGCATCTAGCTTGCTTGGCCAGCTCCAGATTAGTGAAAAATGACTTCAAAAAGTTGTCCTCTTACTTCCAAATGGGTGACAGAACACACATGCCCTTCCACACATGTAAAGTATTAATAAACTACAATAAATAAAACTTAAAATATTAATAAACTATAATAAGTAAAACTAAGAGAGACAGACTTTTTAGAAAGGCCAGGTTACCCTCTGGCCACATACTCTGTACTCAACCTGCACAAATATGTACAGACATATACATTTGTACATGCATACATACACAAATGATCAGGTATCGTGGTGCACACCTGTAATCCTAGTACTTGGGGAGCAGAGACAAGGATTTCTGTGAGTTTGAGGCCAGCCTGGTCTACACAGAGCGTTCCAGGCCAGCCAAGGCTACCTAGTGAGACCCTGTCTAAGGAAAGAAAGAGAAATATTAAATCAATCTCTACATGCAAGACACCAGGCCTTGCAGCTAAATTTTCAAGTATATATCAAAGAAAGCTTTGGCCTTTTGTATTTGCCCCATTCAGAATAACGAATCTCAAGACAAATGAAACTCCTGACATCCACCATCCACCTCCCCATTACCTCTATGTGAGATATATGTACCTAAATGCATTAGGTAAGTGATATATATTTAAATGCATTAAGTGAGATATATCACACACACACACACACACACACACACACACACACGGCAGTCTGGTAAACAGCCATCCTTATGAATCAGTCTCTCCTTCCTGTGCCAGGACTAAGCAGGAACTCCACCCTACTTAAAGGCTTTTAATGACATCATCAGCCTGAACTCTGAGGACATCCACTTGGAGCCCAATCTCTTTCATCTCCTCCTGCACCACCCCCAGCTCTCCTGCTCACCGAAGGTCACTACCCCCATACGTCTCCTTGGGCTCCTTTTTCCTCTCTTTCTGGAACCTGATCAGGCAGAATGCAGCGACTGACAGGAGCAGCACACCCAGCAGTACCCCAATCAGAGTCCCAGCCACTCGGCCTTCAGATGAGTCTAGGGAGACAGGACACGCAAAGAGTTGTAGGAGTTTTTGTCCATCTTCAGATAACATCATATAATCCCCCCCCCCCCCCCCTGCAAGCCAAGCCTTTGGCCAGGCCTCTATTCAGCATCCCCTACCAGTCACGGAGAAGTTCAGCTCACAGGAGGCACTGCCCATCTGGTTGCTGGCCACACATCTGTAGGTGCCAGAGGAGGTCAGGGAGAGATTGGTGAGAATGAGCTGGCCAGACACTTCATCTAGAGAGAGAGGAGGACATGTGATACCATGTATTCAACTCACAATTAGCCCATTCTACCACCACGAAAGCTCAATGCACTTAGTCCTTAAAACAATCTACCAAGAAAGGGCTAACCTCATCTGATTGGTCAGAATCCTGGCTCAGAAAGGAAGTAATTTTCGAAGACCCAGGGAGGAACTCCAAAGTCATGGCAACAAGTGTGCCCTTGCTGCCTTCTGGAGGAGGAACTGCCTATCCAGGAGGTGATAAAGGATGCTGGAGCGCTTACTGGATGAGCTCAGATCCTGGGTGGCAGCGAAAAGTCTTAATCACTAAACATTCATCCTCTAGAATAGATCTAAGTTGAGTCAACTGGTTTTCTGAACTCTACTTCTGCCTCAGAAGGCAGAGAACACATCAGGAAATGATCTAGGGGAGGAGATTTGCTGGATAAAGTGGTTTACTGGGACTGTAACGACACAAAGAAACAAGGCAGCTGGGACCAACAAAAGGGAGCTAAGCCTTCTAGAGACACATCTCTGAAGAAACTCACCAAATGTTTGAACCAGTGCAAGCTACCCTAAGTTGCCTCTCTAGGAAGTTTGGAAGAAACCTGTGACCCTTAACAAATCTACAATAAGTAGACAAGTAGGAAGTGCGAGAGTGTTCCCTGCCCTCTACTTCCATGCTACTCGGAAGCCATTTAGCTTGAGAAGTATTTCCCAAGCACCGCAGGAAGACAGACAAGGTGGCATCATACAAGAAAGGAGGAGGGAAGGGGCCTTGGTCATAACAGATGTGGGGAATGAGTATAGAGACCAGACCTTAAGTCTCCAGTCTTCCCAATGCCCTGAACTCTTACCTTGAACCATGCTACCAGGAGGAGGTGTAGGAGAAGATCCGAGACGTACCCAGTTGTACACTGGCTTGGGTGCTCCCTCAGAGGAGTGGCATCTCAGTGCAGCAGAACCTCCCACAGAGGTTTGCCCACTCTGGCTGCATGAGGGATGACTGGGGGGCACTGCAAAAACCACAGAGGAACCTCAGTAATTCTCTAACCCCAGACCTATTGAGTTCAACATTTCCTTTTTCAATTCTTCTGCCAAATAGTGGTCTATACCACTCACCTGATTTCCACTACTGGGAATTCTGAGTGCTAAAAAGGTCTTCCTCATGCTGAGCCCAAGCGCATTGTTAATAGAATGTCAATGAACTGGTTTCACTTCTTGGCATCTGGGCCCATAGAGAGAAATTATAAATTCTCCTCCACGTGAAGGCCCTTCAGATATTTGAATGCATGGGTCATGTACGTCATCTGGGCCCTTTGTCTTTCCGTATAAACATCCCTGTCTGCCTTTCAAACGTCTTGCTCAGCTTTGAACAGGCTCTAATTTATGGTGAGGTGGGAGCTCAGAGCGCAATGTGGTACTCAGTTATTGAGGCTTTGTTTCTCTGATGGCCACTTCCCTTCTCTGTCACTGACATTAGGAGGGACAGAATCTAAATCTGAGCTACCAGTGGGGAGGCTCCTGAATGATGGAACTAGTGAACTATGTTATGACTCAACTCCCCCCCCCCCACACACACACACACACACTTAGATACCAGGCCTTAAGGGAGATAATGTGGAGTGGAGTTGTAGTGTGACAGACCATCTAGGGTAGAGTAATTTTTTTTCTTAAGGCTCTTAATGCACTGTGTGCTTGGACTCCATATCAAGACTAGAAGTGGGGGTGGGGTATGAGTGGCAGGGTCAGGGTAGGAGAGTGGCTAGCGCACCCCTCAGCATGCCTTACCCAGCACAGTAAGGTTAATTAACCCCAACCCGTTGGTGTAGAAATCTGGTGGGTTGTTAACGTTGCAGAGGTAGGTTCCAGTGTCTGAGGGTCGGACGTCAGTCAGTTTCAGGGTAGCCAAGCCTCCTGTGGGTGGGTCGTGGAGAAGACTAGCCCGATCTGCTTTCGAGCCAGAGGGATACAGGTGGCCGTTGGTGAAGTACAGAATCTGAGAAGAGGCCCAAGGCATGTAAGTCCCCTTTTCTGCAAAGCAGCAAAAGGCAGAACAGTACACTATCAATCCCACCATCGGGTTCAGTCAATAGAGTGGCCGAACCAGACTACCTCTGCGCGGGGGAGTTGGGACTCATGAGCTGTGTGGAAGAAGAAGAGAGAATGGAGGGCTAAAATGGCTGAAGTCCTCCCTAACCTTAATCCTGGGTGAGCCCTCTGTCCCTGGCCAACCCCAGCAGGCACCCCTGCCCTCAACTTACAGGCACAGACGCAGAGATGGGCTTCCCAGGCTGCACAAAGCTCCACTCCAAGGCAAAGTTGTCACCCACCGATGTGCTGTAACTGCAGCTCAGCTCGGCCGTCTTGCCCATTGGTATGCTCAGTGGCTCAGTGGGCACAGTCACCTCCACAGCTAGCCCTGGGACCAAGGGACCCCAACAACACAGATCCGGAGGGTCTGTCCCACACTACTGTGGCTGTTCAGAGGCTGGGGCCTCCTTTGCCACAGCACAACCCCCTTCTTCAGTTCAACTCCTTCCCTCCTGAGGTTTCCGGAAGGGAGGAGCCCACGGCCTAACCCGGGTTTTTTGTGGGTAAAAGGTCCAAGATTAGGCCAGGTATGAGGATGTATTGGCAGAAAAGGAAACAAGAAAAGGTCCTGCAGTGGTAAATCCTCAGAGAGAGACCAAACTCATTAGCTTGCCTCTCGATTCCCCTCCCAGCCTTCAATGCCCCTGCCCAGCCTGGCACAGTGGTTCCCAGCTGCAGGAACTAAGCAGGCCTGGGAAGCCCTGCCCTGCCCCCAGCTCTCGTCTTGATCCTGCCCACCCAGCCTCTCCTCACCGCTCAGGCACACGAAGCCCAGCAAGTGCCCGCAAAGGAAAGCCCAGACCAGGGGCCAGGCCATAGCCACTGCTGTCTCCGGGTCCAGTCCTCTATGGGTCTGAAGGATGTAAAGGGTTGGGTCTAGGAAAGCCCGAAAGGGCAGCCGCCTTGTGTTGGGCTGGAGAGAGACTGGCTATCTCAGAGCAAACAAGGGCAGAGGCGGGCACCCTCAGGTAAGAAAAATGCTCCTCCCTCCTCCCGGCTTGATTCTGGGATAATTTTTCCTTCCCCCACTGCCAACCTCTGAAGCTTATCGGGCCCTAGGAAAGGTGCTGGGCTTGGAGTGGGCACCTTAAAGACAAGGGTTTAGAACTAGCACTTTGTAAGTAAAGCATCTTTAGCAGAAGAAAGGGGCTTCTGATACCGACTGTCCAATGATGGTGTCACCTTGGCGGCCATAGGCAACAAGCATGCGTCCCAGGAACTGTTAGAGACACTATAGAGATTCTCTTCCCACCACTTGCCTGGGGTATGAGTCTCTCCAGGGAAACTACACCTACTTCTCCATTCCCAGAGGCACCAGGAACAGAGAACCTCAGATCTGAAGCCCCCCACACGTGGTAAGAAAGAACATAGTAGGATTAGGACATCAATCCACACAACGTCTTATGCCTTTCTTCAAATGAAAAGGGGGTCTGCTACCCACAGGGTAGGAAGGTTTGCTTGTTAAAGATCCAGTGGCATGTGTAAAGAAACATGGGTGAGGTTCCTCTCCTCTGTCCTGGAGAGGAAGATGCAATAAAGTATGGGGAGACTCAATCCCACTGTCCCAGAGCACCAGCAGCAAGTGCCCCAGTTCATCATCACCTTGCTGTTCAGAATAGGTTAGGGGCTCCTTAGCCTCAGGCTCTTGGTACTTAGTCTTTCCATGTGATAATGAATGGCCCTTCTACAGACTCTAGAACTGTAAGCTGGGAAGCCCTGTAGATGTGTAAAGCCTCCTGGATGCACAACCGGAGTAGGTAGGATCTACTTGGTAGCCTCCTGAAACTCAACTTCGGAGAGGTCCTAGTTGGCAAAAAAGTGATTTCATGACTTGTCCGTGCAAACAAGATGCATCTTTATTGAAATTTGCAAAATAAAAACAAAAACATCCATTTCAAGTCAGGTTTTTAAGAGGTCTTTCCTATCCCCTGCTCCAGCAAAACCCAGCCAAGCCAGCAGGACAGGTTACATTAATACAGGGAGATGGAGTGAATGGCGAAGGACAGCGTTAGAGAAGGGTGTTGTACAGATCACAGAGCCAGGGGCATCACTGACCGGCCATCTCCTCCAGAGCCCTTGGAGGGTAGCCGATCTCCGCAGCATTCATCTGGCTTCACAGAGTGAAGCCTCCTCACTCTCAACTCCCAACCTCAGGTCCATTTCCTCCTTTTGTCCTTTGACCCAGATTTTGGCTTACTGAGGCCCAGCATTCCATCAATAGAAGGAGGTAGGGAGCAATGGACTGGAGGTCTAGAATGTAGGCATCCTCCCAAGATTGAGTCCTCTGTGCCATGGGAGACCTTTTACAGAAAGGTGAGCTACTAGATGTCGCTCATGAGTGCCTGGGCAATCACACAAGAGACCCAGCCTGACTCTGTGCGGGCACCATCACAGGCACGGCGCCCATGCGGCTCAGAGCAGAGGAAGAAACCCCACCTGGGGTCAGGGATACTGCCTGAGGTGGGGGCTCATCTGTTCTGGGCAGCCTTGGTGAGGACAGGGCCTGGCTAGAGACACTGGGTGTGGGAGTAAACGCGCCAGGTCTTGGAGGAGCAGCCTTGGATGGCCGCAGAGCCCGTGCTGAGGTGACAGAAGAAAGTGTCCCATTCTTGGAGATTGTGTCTGAGCCTTTGGTCCAAGGCAAGGTCCGGGGAGCAATGGCATCTTCCCTAGTCATCAAATAAGTAACACATCAGAAGCCAAGAGGAGAAAAAGGACAAGAGTGTCTACATGCTTGTCTTACTGTTCATCCACACACATACATCATCATCTTCTTTCTCTCTCTTTCTCTTTAAATCTCCCATAGAATATTGTTACACCCACTGCCCACCTCTCTATTATAAATGGGAGAGGCCTGAATTCCCAGATGCCAAGGAAAAGTCAGAAGAGTTGACACCTCAAAGATCAGGGACACCTACTTGATATCATTGGGCAGCTCTTCCAGGGTCTTGCTCCGGCGTTGGTATAACAGGAGCAGCCCAGCTATCAACACCAACCCAACAAAGGTGCCCACAACTGCTCCAGCGACCACTGCAGCCTTGGACCCTGAAAAGGCCTTAGTGTCAGAAAAGGGGTGTTTATCTGTTCCCTATTCACTCAAGGCCCACGGCTCAGCTATTATCCCTTCTCCCTGTTAAGATGGGGGTAGAGGGCTGCCAAGTAGAAGATGGCCAGACCCTGACCAAACATCTGTACCCGCCTTTGACCAAGTCCGATTCCCAGTCACGAATCAATGAGTAGCTGCAGCAGACAGACCTCTTCTTCCCTGAGAAGCCACCCACTGACCACACTTCTTCACCACACTTACCCCTTACTGACCTGTCATCACGTCCAAGGTCACGTTGCACTGGGCAAACCCCACTCTGTTTTGAGCCTTGCAGACATAGACTCCAGACATGGCAGTGGAAAGGTTGGTGAGCTTTAAAGATCCACGGACAGCATCTATGGAACCAATTCAGCTGTCAGTCCAAGGGCTAACTTTTCCATTAAAAACAAACAAACAACCATATATATCAGGCCCTAGTTCTGGAATGGCCTCTTTGAGTCTCTGAGAGTCATTGCTTGTCTCTGGCCTCATGAGCAGGGAGAATATGGCAACACTCTGGGCTCTGCAGACAGGCTAGCTCAATGCCTGCTCCATTTCTATTCCTCAATTGTCCCAACTGATCTCTGAACAAAAGTGCTATGCGGAAAAACCGAATCATCATTTTGACATTTGTTTCTGAAAGGCAATGTGTGAGTGGGAGGAGGATGATCAGACAAAAAGATTTGACTAGAAACTGGAAGGGTTGGTATCCCAAATGCTCATGTAACCCTTGTGGGTCCCCACTTTTTCATCTGTAAAGTGGGGATAATACTCCTCAGCCACTGGGGTTGTGAGGTGTGGTTAGACTAAGCATGCTGACAGTTTGACGATCGACTCTGTGCTGAGCTTGGCCTAAGCTCTGTACCTGTTTGTCTGATACAGGAAACCTATTCACTGAACCCTCTAAAAAGTTATTATATAATTATTAAAATGCTCAGATGAGGGGCTGGGGAAATAGCTCAGTAAATGCTGGCCAGTCACCCTAGGCAAATCAATAAGCATAGAGCCCAGCAAGAGAGAGATCCTTTCTCAAAAGCTAAGATAGACAACTCCTGTCCCAAGGGTGACAGCTGGCCTCCACACACATGCTCAAGCATGCACATTCAACTCGTATCTGAGGAAAAAAGTCAAATGGGTCCCGGGGGTTTAGTTCAGTTTGGTTGATGTTTAGTGTGTGCAAGACCCTGCATTCTATCCATAGCACCAATAAAATAAAATGGTCCAGTGAAAAGTATAAAGGGGAAAAATAAAAATATTTATGCCTACCACCGACACCCAGTAGTGGTTAACACTTTGCTGTACTTCTGTTACTTCCCCCACTGACATTTTAAAGTAATACTTTTAGGCCAATGAGATGTTTCAGTGAGTAAGGCACTTGCCACAGGAGCCTGGCCACATGAGTTTAATCCTCTGAAACCCATACAAAAGTGGAAGGAGAGAACCAACTCCACAAAGTTCTTCTCAAGCATATACCATGACATACATACACAACCACCATGTGGACACACACACTATAATAATAATAATAATAATAATAATAATAATAATAATAATAATAATAATAATGATAATAATGATAATAATAATAATAAACTTGCTTAAAATATCTAAAGTAATACTTCAAAATGTATCTTCAAAAACAATATCCATGAAGCTGGGTGTAGTGCTGCACATGTTTAATCCAGCACTTGGGAGACAGAAGCAGCCAGATTTCTGTGAGTTTAAGGTAAGTCTGGTCTACATTTTGAGTTCTAGAACAGACATAGATAGATATATGAGACCCTGCCTCAAAAACAAAACAATACAACAACAAAAACTTTTATTATTTTATATAATCAAAATACCATTGCAAAGCCTTAGCAATTAATAATGACCTTTTAAAGTCATCTAATGACTCATACTTCAAATATTCTAGTTGCTGATCATAGTGCATAATCAGAAGGCTGAGGCAGAAGGACCATTAATTTGAGGCCGGTATTAACTATATATAAGACTCTGTCGCAAAGACCAAAGAAGCTACGGGCGTGATTCAGTGGTAGAGTGCCTGCCTTTCATGTACAAGGTCCTGAGTTAAATTTGCCAGTATCACACATACACACACACACTACCCCCAATTATTTTTTATAGCTGGTGTGTATAAATCTCATTCTACAAACAAGAGAATGGGGAAAAAAGTCACCAAGTTACTGAATTGCTGGACTGGAACTTGAATCGAGCTGTTTAGTTCCAGACCTCAGTAAGAGTAGACCCAGTTCTTAGAAGCTCTGAGCTTAGCACCTGCTAATATATCATCTTTCCATGTCCCTTTCTATAAAAGCCTGTCCTCATCACTCCAGTCTGTGAGGAACCTCTCATCTTTCCTCACCTTCAGCCACCATCTCAAAGACCTCAAAGAACCCCCCTTACCTAAGGCTGGTCCAAAGAAGACCTGGGAAGATGGGGCCAGCCTCTGCCACTGGTATTGAGCAGTAGGTTTACTCCTTGGGGACTTGCAGTTCAGTGTCACATTGGTCCCCACATAGGGTGCACCCTGTAAACTACAGGATGGAGGAGCTGGAGGAACTAGAGAAGGGAAGACAAGTTAAAATCCATACTCTAAGGGCCCATGGCTTCCGATCCCCCAATCTCTTTAGTCATTCCACCTTTCATCCCCAGGTCTTATGCTCAGCCGGTTGAGAGGGAGACCTGCCTCACCTCCCCCAACCTCATGCTGCGGTGGAAAAGGATCCAGAGATGTGCCCATCTTACTCACCCAGCACTTTGAGCTCTATGCTTTTGATGCTGTGACCCATGCTTGTGCCGTTACTATCAAGCACATTGACAGAACAGCGGTAGGTCCCAGAGTCTCCCTCCTGGAGAGCCTCCAGGCGCAGGGACACGTTCCGTGTGGAGATAGAGTGGACCAGGGCTACTCCAGGCTTATTTGACATGGCACCATTAATGTAAGACAACACCTAGTGGGGACAGGACATCTGTTAGTGGTCTCCAATGCATCTGTCGGCATTGTCAGCATCTACTGGCGTGTGTCGGCTCAGCGTGTCTTCCTCCTCCAAAAGGGACTTCCTCACCACTTCCTCACTTGAACCTGGCCTTCAGACCTGAGCCACTTTTGATTAACCCATCTTCTCACCCACCCGACTCCAGGCGGTTCTCACTTCCCATGTGGATCATCATCACTTCAGCTTTTATGGTGGCTTTTAGAAGAGCACCACACTAGGAGAAGAAAGCAATGCAAAAGGAAGCATGTATAAAAAAAAAAAAATTAGGTTGTACAACCCAAAGGTTCTACCTTTAAATGTCACATTTAAGAAAGAGAGAGAGAGAGAGAGAGAGAGAGAGAGAGATTAAAAAAAAAACAGGTTTTTTTCCCCCATAATTGAAAAAGGTATGGCTGGGAAGATAGCACAGTCTCTGACACGCTTGTCCTACACACATGAAGATCTGCATTCAGACCCCAGAACCCATGTTAGTGAGATGGCTCAGTGGGTAAGAGCACCGACTACTCTTCCAAAGGTCCTTAGTTCAAATCCCAGCAACCACATGCTGGCTCACAACCACCCGTAATGAGATCTGATGCCCTCTTCTGAAGACATCTACAGTGTACTTATTTATAATAATAAATAAATCTTTAAAAATCAAAACAAACAAGATCTCAGCATGGTGGAGCATTTAATGTTTAAGAGCACTGTGCAGTTTCTTAACCATTCAAGTACAGTAATGTCTGATATGATTGGGATGGAATTGGAATGGCAAAGTGAACTGATATGCAGCATCTAACAGGTTGGAAGGACCACCACACACGCCTCACAAATGTCTTCCACAGAGTCAATACAGTACCAGCCTTTAACCTAGCACACAGAGTGTGTTGAAATGGAAACGATGCAATGAGAAAGATAGATACCCTTTTCAAAAGACCAAGACACTTGCAGTTTCTCCCCTGTTGATCCCCTAAAACATTTCACCTTCAAGGCTGTCTACTTTGCTCCAAGAACTGACTTTCTCCCCAACACCTTCCTAAATATCCAAAGACTGTACTGACCAGTGTCATTTCACTTTTTCCCTCCTGACAAATATTCTAGAAGCTGAGATAGGGTCATATAGGTGGAGCCCTTATAACTCTGAGGCTGAAAAGCCGCAGACAGGTGGTCTCTGAGACTTGCTAGCAAGCCAGCATAGCCCAATGGGTGAGCTTCAGGGCTACTAATATGAGACCCTGTTTCAAAAACAAGATAGATAGCACCTGAAGAATGATGCCCAAAGTTTGCCTTTTGGCCTGCACTTGAGCACACAGACAGACAGACAGACAGACAGATATAGATATACATCAGTATGCATACACATCCAAACATGCATATACACACACAAACTTTAAGTGGGGGGTTGAACAAGAGTGCCTGCCTCGCCCTAGTGTATTCAGGAATTCCTGGGTTCCGGTACCCTGCACTGCATAATCCCAGCACTTGTGAGGCAGAAGCAGAGGCAGGCAGATCCCTGGGAGTTCAAGGCCAACCTGGTCTACATAATGAATTCCAGGACAGCCAGGACTATATAGAGATATGCTGACAGAGAGAGAGAGAGAGAGAGAGAGAGAGAGAGAGAGAGAGAGAGAGA